>JACXGJ010013157.1:0-16723 GCA_016801105.1 Esox niger | reverse complement strand
CCCACCTCTCTCTCTGGTTCTCCCCCCTCCCACCTCTCTCTCTGGTTCTCCCCCCTCCCCTCATCTCTCTCTCTTTGTTTCTCTCTCTCTCCCCCCTCCCACCTCTTTTTCTGGTTCTCCCCCCTCCCCTCATCTCTCCGTCTCGTGGCTGCATGGTGGTTTGTGGTACATTACCGTCTCTGTAGAGTGATTCTCCCAGGTCAGTAGACTCTGTCCAGGATCCCAGACTCAGTGGACAAAGCCTGGGTACGCCAGCCAGCTTTCACCCCTGCTGTCCTGCCCGTCTGGAGCTGGACTGAGGTTTCCGACAAAGACGACGGAGCCAGAAAGGAGGAGTGACCACTGGGAGTGAGTTCAGTGCCAGAGAGGAGGAGGATAGAGTGGTTAGGAAGAGGTGGTGAGAAAAAGGAGGAAACAAAAAGAGAAAAAAAGAGAAGTACAGTAACAGCGGTTCTCGGCTCCTCTCAGTCTTTCTTCCATTCTCTCTCTCTTTCATTCCCTCACTCCCCTTTTTCCCTGTGGCGGAGAGCAGAAGAGTTTTTTTGGAAAGATCCAGGGACGAGAGAGTTGCCTGCGGAGGAAAGACTCAGAGAGAGTGCAGTTTTGTCAAGCCTGATAGAACCATCCAGAACCACCGGACAGAGCGTTCAGCAGCCTGGCGGAGTCTAATGGAACACTAAAACACCACAACAAAAACACCAGCCGATACCCAGAAAGAAACATAGGAAGCCAACCAGCAACGAATAATCGGACTGAATAACTAGAGAAGGAGTGAGAGAACGAAGGAGTGGGACAGAAGGAGAGAGAAAGAGAGCGCGCTGGCCTCACGAGTCCCCCTCCACGCTCCTGTATTCCACCCCCCGCGGCCTCTTTCCCCCTCTGCCGAAATGATGATGTACTTTTGGGTGAGTACCTTGTCCTTTGGGCCGATAAAGGATAGACGTGAAGGGGGTTAGAAATCCCTGTGCCACGGCACTCGAAAAGTCTGAACATCATTACCACAAGGAAGGAATCAGTTAGCGAGGTCATCACACACACACACACACACACACACACACACACACACACACACACTTCCAAGAAAACTCTACAACTACAGTATCATTACTGCATGCTAACCTGCGTTCTAACCTGCGACTACTCTCCATCTTTCTCTTTCTTTCTTCCTTTCCCTCTGCTTTATATTCTTACACCTCCGCCATGTAGTATTTCTTGCCGGTTTAGGCGTGTGTTTCCGCAGTGCCTGTCAGGGGAAACAGAGGAGAGGGAGAGACGGATGGAGAGACAGAGGCAGAGGGTGGATTCCACTGAATCCCAGTAAAAAGGGTTTTATTGATGCTGAGATATGAGATGCCAGGATTTTGCCTCCTATGACCTTATCCTGTACAGGCCCTTGCTCTGTTCCACTCAGCTCTCACAAATGATCCCCCTCCTCTGCACAACATGGGCGTGGAAACCCTTCACTTGGTTTGTTTGGGGAAGGGGATATAACATTTGATATCGTTGATGATCTTGGTGATTGTCTACATTATATAGAGTTTGAAAGCTTTTCAGTGTGTTCAATGTATTTGACTGCTTTTCAGTCATTCTCAAGTTGTGTCGTACTATTGTGAATGGCCATTTCTCGGTGTTCAGAGAGAAAAAGATACCTTATAGTAAACAGCCATCTGTTTCCTCAGTTGAGCAGTAGAAATGTACTCAGGAATGTTCCTGTGATGTGTGGTTGACTGAAGAAAGGATGATAGAATGAGAGTTACATATTAAACAATTAATCTGCAAATCATACAGTGGTATTATTACCCAAACAAAGTTCAACTGATCACACCCACACAAAATAATAAGTTAGTGACTTTTAAATGTACAGACAATCATACACACACACACACACACACACACACACACTCAGCAAGTCTATCTTACAGCGTTATTTTACCCAAGCATGATTTTACAGCCATGTGGTGTGTGATCTGATTCTACTGAAAAAGTATTTTTGACCTCATCAGAGAAAAGCACTTGGTTTTGTCTGTTGGTCTGTAAACTGTTTGGTGGTCTCTAGACTGTTTGGTGGTCTCTAGACTGTTTGGTGTGTGTGCTGGTCTAGGCCGAAACGTAGTTAAGTTCATCTGTCATGTACATATTTCATTTAGGAAAATCTTTTTCTTCTGAAATGTATGAGTTTTATATTAATTGTTAATGTGTTAATTTCCCTTTGGCCCTGAGGCCCATGCCGGTAAAAAGTCCAGTACAGCATCCCGGCAAATGAATGGCAGAGATTTACGCCGTAGCAGTAAAACATGAGTCGACCATAGTAAGGACCTTTATTCAGCGTCTTCGCATGACGTGAGACTGGAAAACCGACACCATTGCCAAAGCAGGGATTGTTTGATGAGAACACTGATATGGTGTCCTGCCATGAGATGAGTGCTGTCGTCTTCCGTCCATGTGAGATCCATGAACAGAAGTAATGCAACCAGAAGTCAGGGGAGAGTCATGTTTATTCAGCATGATACGTTGATGTTAACAGTCCATAGTTCTTTCCTTTCTCTCTCCAATGAATACAGAAAGAACACAGTCTTTATACCAGGATACAAGGGAGGCGGCCAATGGTCATAACCAGCCATTATACAGTCAAATACCCTCCAATAAGAAAGGTTTATCTTACAAAAGACCCTTGTATGATATTTTCCAACCTATGGTCAATGGTCCTATCCATCAAGCCTATAACAGTCACATGGGCAACTCCTAGCAGGAGGTATGGACAGGATGTGTGGGGCCCATCAGTATCAGGCAACACGTCCTATCTATGGTCTGTTGTTCAGAGTTAGTCAGCACATCTGTGTTGTGTTAAGGTTCTCAAGCCTACTTTCTCTCAGTGGACAAGATCACAGGCATCCAGAGAGGAGTAGATTTGTTCATCAGTTCAAGTCTAGTGACGTAATGAGAGTCCTGAAATGTCATTACACTTTCAGTTATTTCTATATTGATTAACATGCCGGTGTGTGGTGTTTTGACGCTGCAGTTCTTTTGAGACTGGACGTGTTTAGTGGTGTCCAACATGAAGGCCTCTTATACTGACTGTTAGACAAGTGGAACCAGTCTGGCTGGGGGTGTTTATTCCACACCTCAAGGTAATATATGACAAACATTAGGGCCCATACACTGAGCTCATAAACGACTTAGTTAATAGGAATTATAGTCCCATGCGATCCAGGACACAGTCAATAACTCAGCAGGGTCTTTAAGTGTGGACTTGTTGAATATCTGTTTCCTGTGTACACTACATGGTAGCAGATGACCTTTCACCCGTGCCTGGGTCAAATGAAGTTGAATGGAGAATGTTAAGGAAGGGGAATCTCAGATGGAATGCTGAGATGTGCTTTGATTGGAAGTACACTTATTAAAATTCTCTCTCCCCATCTCTCTAAACGGCACTCTTTCTATTTCTCTCAATCACTTATTTTATACTTTTCTCTCTCCCTCTCTCCATCTAAGTATACTCTATCTCTCCATCTCTCTAAATGTTAATCTCCACATCTCACTGTCTCTCCATTTTTTTCTATGCAACTAATCTCTCCCTGTCCAACCCCCCCTCTATTTTCTCAGTGTTGTTTTACTCTCTATCTTACTTTGGTAGTAGACGGTGTTTTGTCTGTACCTCCATGGGTCTGTGTATCTATCCTGACCTGGAGATCGGTGTTTGTCTCCTAGTATGCTGGGCTCAGGCGGTGGGGGTCCTGGGATGGGGCTCCAGTGGTAGACCAGTATGGGAGAGGAGCTCCACAGATAAAAGGATGATCTAGGTATCAGACCTGACCTTGGGTGAAGCCTCTCGGTGGTAAAGCCTCTTCTCCTTGCTCCCTTTGACCATCCAACAAAATGAGTGCAAATGAGTGTGTTTTGAGACTTCAAAGTAATACAACACCTTTCAAAATTATTGTGGCAATAGTATATAAGTATTGTTATGTACAGTTACGATATTGCATAATTTTTGTTTCAATATTACTTAGTAATGTTTTGTTGTTTTGATATTACTATGCTTTGTTTAGTACTGTTTCAATATTATAAGTATTGTTAAGTATAGTTTCACTATTACTTAGACCAGTGACTGGTGGGGTGTCTATATTACTAATATCACTAGTATGAACCCCCTCTCCTCTATAGTATCTCCTCTATAGAAGACCAGTGACTGGTGGGGTTTCTATATTAGTATCTCCTCTATAGAGGACCAGTGACTGGTGGGGTTTCTATATTAGTATCTCCTCTATAGAAGACCAGTGACTGGTGGGGTTCTTATATTAGTATCTCCTCTATTGATAACCAGTGACTGGTGGGATTCCTATATTAGTATCTCCTCTATAGAAGACCAGTGACTGGTGGGGTTCCTATATTAGTATCTCCTCTATAGAAGACCAGTGACTGGTGGGGTTCCTATATTAGTATCTCCTCTATAGAAGACCAGTGACTGGTGGGGTTCCTATATTAGTATCTCCTCTATAGAAGACCAGTGACTGGTGGGGTTCCTATATTAGTATCTCCTCTATAGAAGACCAGTGACTGGTGGGGCAACAGAAACATACTGATTCCTGTCATGACAGATGTCTCTCTGTCTTCCAGTGTAGATCTGGATGTAGCACGACTCTTTGATACGATACAGTACAGGGCATTAATCATTCCCCTACATTACTCTACCTCACCTGCTACTGTTAGGAGGTCTGAATTACCACCTATTCCCTGCTAGTACACTACTCCTGAGTGAACCCATCAGCCCTGCTAGTACACTACTCCTGACTGAACCCATCAGCCCTGCTAGTACGCTACTCCTGAGTGAACCCATCAGCCCTGCTAGTACACTACTCCTGACTGAACCCCATCAGCCCTGCTAGTACACTACTCCTGAGTGAACCCATCAGCCCGGTATAGTACACTGCTTCCCATCAGCCATTTGGGATACATGCAGCATATTCCAAGTCACGCTATACAAAGCTCTGAGGGTACATCGTCTTGTTATTTGGGTCACGTGTCCTTGACCAGGGAACACGTATGTATCATACACCATGCAACACCACCATACGAGAAAGGCTCCAAATGACAGAGAGAAATCACAGATTCTATAACATTTCACGTCGCCAAAGACATGGTATCCATTACCACGGTTACCAAAGAGGGTTTTAAAAACCTGATCCGTTTGCTTGACAAGCGGTATATAATGCCATCACACAACTATTTTTCTCAAGTTGCCATCCCAGAGCTGTAGGAGAAATGCCAGACACAAGCTGAAACAGAGCTGTCACAAGTGGAATATTATACTGTAACAACGGACTTGTGGTCCTGCCGGACAGCGGAGCCCTACATAAGTCTGACCGTACACTTTATTAATGATGACTTCCACCTGAAAAGCCGCTGTGTGCAAACTGCATTTTCCCAGAGGATCATACAAGTGAGACCATTACAACAGGGATGAGAGAAGCTTTAGCTGAATGGGGCCTAGATGAGAGTCGTCCAGTCTGTATAACAACAGACAATGCTGTGAACATGGTGAAGGCTGCACCTGAACAAGTGGACCAGATTGCAGTGCTTTGGCCTCAGACTGCATCTTGCAGTTGGAAAGTTGGGCCCAATTGCGCATTCTTTTACTGCTATTGCTATTGCTATACTATTACTGTTACATATTATTGCCTAGCAACCTGTTCTGAAATATAAAAATGTTCATGAGTTTCATACATTTAATTGTAGAGGGTGGGGCTGGGGAAGAACGAAGAAAACATACTGTCAGGTTGATAGCCGAAGCTCTTTTTTTAATATCGCAATATATATCGCAGAAAACCAAAGTATCGCAATGTCAGTTCTTTCAAATATCGTGAAACCCTAGATGAAAGGATGAAAGAAAAGGTGATGAACAGACTATTTTCTTTCCTGTTGTTTGTGCTCCATGGTCATCATGGTAAATTATTCATACTGTACATCGTAGGAGTGGAGCGACAGATAGAAGAGAGGAGTCCTCACTACTACTGAGGAAAGAAGGGGAACAGAAAGAGAGGTGGATGGATGAGTGGAGGAGAGGAAAGGAAAGAGGAGAGGTGGATGGATGAGTGGAGGAGAGGAAAGGAAAGAGGAGAGGTGGGGGGATGAGAGGAAAGAAAGAGGAGAGGGGGATTGCGGCTGCCTCTTCCTTCCCTCGTCAGTATTTGTAAGCTAATAAATAATTGAGTTTATCAGGACAGGAGAGAGGGGGAAGGAATTGAGGAGAAAGACAAAAACTGGCAGAAATAAGGGGAGCGAGCGTAAAATTGAAATAAAGAAATAGTGAAATGAGACAGATAGGTGAGGAGAACTAGAAAAGGAGAGAGAGAGAGATATGAGGGACAGAGACTGAAAGACAAAGAGATGAAGGAGAGGGTGAAGGCAAGAGCCAGAGTGAAAATGCAGTAAGGTAGGGAGTCAGAGTGGTTGATCTGAGACCAGGCATCAAAATGAACATAACATTTGACATCCCATTTAGGATCCAGCTAAAAATACTTCAATCAGTTCCAGAACACATTGCCCTTTCTGGTTGAAGTCTGTAGTCCACTTGCCAACCAATAATGAGCAAAATGGGACCAACACCAAAATTAGACTCTGCGTATAGAATTCTGCAAAACCATTCCGTGTTCAACAAATAATACATTCAGACCAGAATTAATAGGATACCTGTTGATGATCAGAAGAGTTGCTACTTTTTACAACCAGCTACAGAGAGAATTATCTTGACTGGAACCCCTGTAGTCAAATGGATTCTGGGCTCTTTTCCCAAATACCAACAGAACCCACAGACTCCCAGGAGAGCAACAGTACCTACTACTAATAATACTACTAACACTATTAATACTACTACTACTACCATTATTAATAACACTAATACTACTACTAGTACTAACACTATTACTACTACTACCACCATTACTACTACTACTACTACTACCATTACTACTAACACTATTATCACTACTACCATTACTACTAACGCTATTACTACTACTACTACTACTACCATTACAACTAACATTATTACTACTACTACCATTACTACTAACACTATTATTACTACTAACACTATTACTACTACTACCATTATTACTAACACTAACACTACTACTAGTACTAACACTATTATTACTACTACTACTACCATTACAACTAACACAATTACTACTGCTACTACTACTACTACTACCATTACAACTAACACTATTACTACTACTACCATTACTACTAACGCTATTACTACTACTACTACTACTACCATTACAACTAACACAATTACTACTGCTACTACTACTACTACTACCATTACTACTAACGCTATTACTACTACTACCATTACTACTAACGCTATTACTACTACTACCATTACTACTAACACTACCTGTCTACTCTTCCTGCCTGTACCTCTGCTGACAGCCTGTGTTCCGACCTCCTGCCCGTCCCCGACTACTCTGCCTGTCACTCCCCCCTCACACTTCCAATCCAGGGTTGGGTTCCGACTCGCGTTCCTGACAAAAACACCGGAAAATAAATATAAATCTCATAACTAATTAGGTTAATTGGCAACAGGTCAGTCACATGATTGGGTACAAAAAGAGCATCCCAGAGAAGATGAGTCACAGAGTCCAGGGAGGGAAATGGAGGCAAACAAAGAGGTGAAGGAAGTATCTTTAATGAAACTAAAACAGCAAAACAAAACTGAGTGCCGTGCTCTTCAAAACAGAAACAAATCAAAACAAGGGGTAGGGGCAAACATGAAAAAGCAAACAGAAAAGGCATCCAGCAGACAACACATATCAAACATGGAACAATGACCGACAAGGACAGGGAGAAGATGGCCGAACTAAATACACTGACTGACAAGGAGAACAGAAACAGGTAGGGGGAAACAAAATACAGGTAAAAGGAATAAACTGATTAACTGAAACAAGAACAGGAAAGACCGAACAAGGACATGACAAATCTCAGACTCACAGAAAACACAGGACGGAATGGTCCCAGCAGGTATGCAAGGGACAAGGCCAAAAACCAATATTAGATGGCCATGATCTTTGGGCCTCAGGCGGCACTGCATTAAAACAGACACAATTCTGTAGTGGAAATCACTGTACGTCGCTGCAGCCACAAATACAAGTAAAAAATCTACTATGCAAAGAAGAAACCATATATAAACCAAATCAAGAACCGCTGCTGCGTTCTCTGGGCCGAATCTCATTTTAGATGGACTGAGAAAAGATGGATCGGAAAACCATCCTGTGCTCTGACAAATCAAAATGTTGAATTATTTTGGGAATTGTGGACACCACATTCTCTGGGCTAAAGAGGAGAGGGACCATCCGGCTTGTAATAAGCACACAGTTCTAAAGCCAGCATCCGTGATGGTATGGGGGTGCATTAGTGCACATGGCATGGGTGACTTGCCCATCTGTGAAGGCACCATTAATACTTAACAATGTATACAGGTTTTGGAGCGACATATTCTGCCATTCCGATGACTTATTTTTCATGGAAGGCCTTTCTAATTTCAGCAAGACAAAGCCAAAGCACATTCTGCACATTTTAGAACAGCATGGCTCTGTAGTAAAAGAGTCTTGGTGCTAGTCGAGACCTGTCACCCAATAAAAACAGTGGGCGCATTATGAAATGAAATATATAACAAAGACTCTGAACTGTTTAGAAGCTGTAATCCAGCAGCATGGAAGAATGGGAAAATATTTCACTTAATTACTACAGCGATTGGTCTCCACAGTCCCAAATGCTTACAGTGTTGTTAAAAGAAGAGGTGATGTAACACAATGGTCCAAACATTTCTGGAACTTGCTGGCATCACAAATGTGCTTTTCCAAAAAAGATACAATGTCTCAGATGCAACATTGTTGTCTTTTTGCCATTTTCATTAGAGTAGAGGGAGAAATGGTTTGCACATCATTGCATTCTGTTTTTATTTGTGTTTTATGCTGTGCGCCAACGTTTTTGGAAACAGGGTTGTACTTTCACATCTAATAGGACTACTACTACAACCACATCCACTTCCTCCCTCTTCTCCAAGGTGATATCCCTGTAAATCCGGTTGTACTGCTGAGAAAGAGTCCCAGGAATCTCCTGTATAATCTCTTTATCACCACGGAGACGCCTCACTCTAAGAACCAGGAGCAATGCGCCCAATGAAGGGCGAGGAGGGAAGAACACAGATAAGATGAACAAGAAGACAGAAATTGAACAGAGCGTGAGCGGAACGGGCTGGGAGGTTATTCTCCAGAGGAGATGGAAGTGAGGCCTTCTAGAGGTATCTGATTGTGTGAGGTGTGAGATCAGTGTTTACACACGTTTCAGCTGAGAAAAGGTCAGCAGCCACACGGCGTCTCAACACCGTGTTATCACTCCTCTTAACCGCTGTGGCCGGGAGCCTCTCTGGATGACAGCACCAGCTAAATGATGTGAATGTATTATATGACTGACCCCAGATCATTCACTCCACATTCCACGTTTCTAGAATATACTGTAAAGCCTAAAATCAAGCGCAATACTGCTGGTTAGTTAGTATCAGTTTGATGTGTTCTCTCACCCTGTAATGACCTGCGGGGAGACACGACTACAGACTAGGGACGTGCATTGGACCATATTTTACAATCCGAATAGTATGAGTCGTTATTCGAATAGTATTCAGTTAACCGAAATACATGTTTTTAAAAACGACCAAGACCCCATCAGCGCTACAATGTAACACGCGAAGGACAGCGTACGAGGTTGTGTGTGAGGGAATACATACAAGGTTGTGTGTGAGGGAATACATACAAGGTTGTGTGTGAGAGCTTACGTACGAGGTTGTGGGTGAAGGACTACATACAAGGTTGTGTGTGAGGGAATACATACAAGGTTGTGTGTGAGAGCTTACGTACGAGGTTGTGGGTGAAGGACTACATACAAGGTTGTGTGTGAGGGAATACATACAAGGTTGTGTGTGAGAGCTTACGTACGAGGTTGTGGGTGAAGGACTACATACAAGGTTGAGTGTGAGGGAATACGTACGAGGTTGTGTGTGAGGGAATACATACGAGGTTGTGTGTGAGAGCTTACGTACGAGGTTGTGTGTGAGGGCTTACATACGAGGTTGTGTGTGAGGGAATACATACGAGGTTGTGTGTGAGAGCTTACATACGAGGTTGTGTGTGAGGGAATACGTACGAGGTTGTGTGTGAGGGAATACATACGAGGTTGTGTGTGAAAGAATACATACGAGGTTGTGTGTGAGGGCTTACATACGAGGTTGTGTGTGAAAGAATACATACGAGGTTGTGTGTGAGGGACTACATACAAGGTTGTGTGTGAGAGAGTGTTTTGTTCAATATGTGCATTGTTTTCCAACACCACATGGTCATTACAGAATTGTATGAAGTACATGGGCTTCAGCTATTACTGGACAATCTATTCTTTATGAAGTACATGGGTTTCAGCTAGTACTGGACAGTCTATTCTTTATGAAGTACATGGGCTTCAGCTAGTACTGGACAGTCTATTCTTTATGAAGTACATGGGCTTCAGCTAGTACTGGACAGTCTATTCTTTATGAAGTACATGGGCTTCAGCTAGTACTGGACAGTCTATTCTTTATGAAGTACATGGGCTTCAGCTAGTACTGGACAGTCTGTTCTTTAAGAAGTACATGGGCTTCAGCTAGTACTGGACTATTCTGTTCTATTCTGTATGAAGTACATGGGTTAAAATTTAGAGACCACTGTAAATTGAACACTTCTGTTCCTCACTCAATAATTTCCTTTTCAACTTTGGAAAGGAATGAAAAAGGTGCAGTGGTCTCTTAATATTGTGTTTTATTCTGTATTTGTTTTTTATTCTCATTGTTCTGGTTTTACCCCCCTTCTGCATGTAGAGGTCTGTTTTGTAAATTGTGTGTTGGTTGCCACATTGTGAGGAAAGATGTCTTGTTTTTTGTCATGTAGATACAGAGGCAACTCTGTGTTGTCTCCATACTATGGCCTCCAGAGTTCCTGAAGCAATGTGTTGATCCAGATCGAGGAGGGAAATGGAAATGTCAACCCCATGAGACCTCTGCTGTTCACACACTGACCTGCTGCTCTGAATCTCTGTGTGTTCAGAAACTACATGTGTTCTGCGTGCACACGCGTGAGTGTGGTTGAAGCAGAGCAACAGTGTATTCCCAAGGTGCATTTAATGATATTCCAGCGTAGTCTTTCTCAAACTTTATTTGTGCCCGAACCTTCAGATGATGGGCTTTTCTGGGGAATGTTTGCATGTGTATGCATGTATACATGCATAGATATTTGTATATACAGTATTGTGTGTGTGTTTTTATATATATATATATATATATATATATATATATATATATATATATGGTTACAATATTACACTAACCACACAATCGCCAAAACATGACCCATCAAGCAATTTTCTTCAATATTTTATGACAGATTAAGGCTGTTGCAAAAGTTATATGATCAAAAACATGTTTTTTAGGATTTAAGGATGCTGTGGATTAAGTTTAGGGTTAGGGGTTAGGGGTTAGGTGTTAGGTTTTGGGTTAGGGATTAATGTTTGCCCATAACCCGTTTTCACCTTTGTATGGCATAAAGGAAATCAGGGAATATTGTACAGTACAGTAAAATTTTCAGTTTTTTAACTGATATTTGAATAAATAAGCACAAAATTTACAACCAATAACATTTCTTGCTATTTCAGGCCTGTTATGTTGGCAACAATGAATTAGCCTAACAATTTTTGTATAAGATCATTTTTCTATTCAATTGATGTTTAAAATGTTTTGTTTTTGTTGCAATGGTGAAAGATAACACTTATTAACATCATTAATATACAACTACAAAACTATTAAAAGCTGTTTGTAGAAAAGCAACAATGACAATCATTTTAATGTTAAGTGAGAAAAGATTCACAATAACATCTAGCATCAGCAACTTTAAAGTCAGATGTCATTAAGAATTATATCAAATGAATTTGATAATATCAGTAAAGCTTTTCTCAAGGGAACACATTTGGGAACTGCCCTAGCCATTCTCTACTTGATTCAGCTCATTCTTCTTCCCCAGTCTCACAACTGAGTTCTGGAATGTTCCTTCATCTGACGGACATCAGTACACCTGTATCACATCAGAAATGATATCAGAAACTCTTCTGTTGTACTGGATACATGCAACCGGACCTTACTGAGTACTTGTGGCATCTCACCATCCGTGAGGACTAGTTCACGTGGTGACAAGGTGTGAGGGATTAATCAGGTTCAAGGTTGATGTGGGCTGGGTTCTTGGGTTCTGTACTTGTTTTTTCTAGTGGTAGCTCAGCTGAATCCACACATTTGGGTCAAATATCGGCTGTCTGCCCTATCAGGGTGCTGTTCTCAGTTTGTAGACAATCTGTTACATACAACAATGGGGATCAACTTTCAGTCCCTGTCTCTGCCTTTACACTTTGACTCTTCCCTGTCTCTGCCTTTACACTTTGACTCATCCCTGTCTCTGCCTTTACACTTTGACTCATCCCTGTCTCTGCCTTTACACTTTGACTCTTCCCTGTCTCTGCCTTTACACTTTGACTCATCCCTGTCTCTGCCTTTACACTTTGACCCTTCCCTGTCTCTGCCTTTACACTTTGACTCATCCCTGTCTCTGCCTTTACACTTTGACTCTTCCCTGTCTCTGCCTCCATAATTTGACTCATCCCTTTTTGTTTTACTTAGTTTAAAGTTGTTGATAAATTGTGCATTGGAATTGGTTACTTGTGGTCAACAATGCAGCTATACATATGTTGGGAATTCAACTGCTTATCTCTGTCTTGTTGCCCTGAGTAAAACACCAGAACGCTGTTGTTCTTGAAACCTGGGCAGCAGATTGAATTTAACAAAAAATATCACAGCACTTTACATTTTTTCAAGTTAGTTTTTCGGCATTTCTAGTCCCAGTTTAGTTTTCATCTATCACATTTCTCCTATTTTATTTTATTGCAGTTTATGACAATGTTTTTTCATTAGTAATTTTTGTTTCAGAGTACGATAATAACCTTGGCGTGTCAGTGTGGGTTCATATTTGAGTGCCCAGTCTCAAAGCTGCGTGCTGGACATTCCAAAACAAATTGTTGTCCTTGAGGCCCCAATTAAATGTGTCAATCAAATGTGAATAAATCGATGTTTCGCTGTCAGTCAACCATCTGTATGTAATCAACAGGTTCTATGTCTATATATTTCTATGCAATCATACCAATTATTATGTCGTTTTTTACGTGACGGTGAACTGATTCATCTATAACAGTTCTAGGCTAGATTGTTATGGTGTTTGTTTTTAACCTGTAATTGTTGCTGTATAAATAACAACATGATCATTATTGGGTTTCAAAATGGAACGCATAGAACCACATGGAACCAATGTAAACACGCCTAATCCCACATGGAACCAATGTAAACACACCTAGTCCCACATGGAACCAATGTAAAACACGCCTAACCCCACATGGAACCAATGTAAACACACCTAACCCCACATGGAACCAATGTAAACACACCTAATCCCACATGGAACCAATGTAAACACACCTAACCCCACATGGAACCAATGTAAACACATCTTATCCCACATGGAACCAATGTAAACACATCTAATCCCACATGGAACCAATGTAAACACACTTAACCCCACATGGAACCAATGTAAACACACTTAACCCCACATGGAACCAATGTAAACACATCTAATCTCACATGGAACCAATGTAAACACATCTAATCCCACATGGAACCAATTTAAACACACCTAACACTAGCAACGATTGAAGTTTTGAAACAAAGTCTTACTGAAATACAATTCAAAATGGTATGCTTTAAATGGTTGGTTCAGACACTTCCTGAATATTAGGTTCTACCTTTGGTCCAGTAAGGTTCTGATAATTTCTGATCAAAAGAGTATGAGCTACTTTATCACAGAGAGGAAATGTGTGAACGGACTGACAATCTAATATCAGGCTTCTCTGGAACCTAATACAGACAATATATTATATTTAAAGCAAATATAGACAATATATTATTATTTTCAGAGCTTATATTCTAACCTTGCATTTATTCAGTAATGTCTGCCGGTATATTGATTGATCTGTCTCTGGGATGATGGCGAGGTTCTCCGCTCTCACGTTGTGGATGGCTTGGTTTGACATATGTGACAGCTTAATTTGACAGCCACAGAGGGTCTGTCTTTTTATTCCATCTCTCAGAGGACAGAGTCCAAGAGGGAGGTCTATATTTGTTGGATTTTCTTTACGGGCCACTTTTATGCAAAGTTTCAACTGAATTGCAGAGCTCGAGTTTTGAGAAGAGGCACTTTAAATCTTTATATAAAGTCGATAAAATTCTTTCATAAAGAAAAATGACTTCTAAGATCTTTTCATTTCTTTTTGGTCCCTTACAGTGAAAATATTCAGATTGCTCACTTTCAACATCTTACTTAATCTGTTTAGTATATCATTACTAGCTAATATAAACTGTCAAAAATATTGAAAAAGTTGTCAAAAACGGTCAAAAATCTATTTATAAAGTTGCAAACTTTCCGAACTGTGCCTCGGGGTAGTTCTCAGGCTTACTTTACGGTTCCTATCATGATTGTTTGTGACTTATTAACCTCGTCCTCAGGCTATGATACACATCACATACATCACATATAAACCTTGTATTTGGCCTTGCAAGAGTGACCATATCAGCCTGGAGGAGGATAATCAGCTTATTATTTAGCAAATCGTGATACGAGAGATTCCAAATGGAGCGGTGCTTCTGACGATTGATCATACAAACTAACCCTTTTGATGGCATCCAGGCGGTTCTGAATGAGTATTTTCAGAATACGGAACAGAACAGAACATCTTGCCAAACTAATTGCCTTCTACAATGTGTTTTATTAACATAATTTGTGTTGATGCGCAAGCTACCTTTCCCTTGTGTCACTCGGGACAGCTCTGCTACACCACATACTCTGTCAGCCATAGAAACCTGGCTATGTAATGATTGGCGCTTGACTGCCCAAGATATTTGGTGGGAGGTGTTCTGGGAGCTGATTGGTTGAAAGACTCAGCTGACTACCATGACCTATCGGGGTGGGGATTTCTCACAGGGCTAAAAAAGCCCACGTCCAACAGACTTTCCCATCAGACCCATCAATATAGATTTCTGTTATGGCATTAATTCACAAATGAAACTCAGTAGCTTTGTGGTTGGTATACAACAGAAAGATTGAGAGTTCAATCACCATGTCATACCAATGATGTGAAATAAGTTTGTCTAATGCTGCTTTGTTTGGTGCTTGTGGTTGAGGTGGTTGGTTGGGGTTAGGGTTCATGGTTAGGTGGTTGGTTGGGGTTAGGGTTCATGGTTAGGTGGTTGGTGGGGGTTAGGGTTCATGGGTAGGTGTTCCATTTTGGGTCAGGTTTGGGTAGGTGTTCCATTTGGGGTTAGGTTTGGGCTGGTGTTCCATTTCGGGTCAGGTTTGGGTAGGTGTTCCATTTTGGGTCAGGTTTGGGCAGGTGTTCCATTTGGGGTTAGGTTTGGGCATTACAGCTAGGTTAAATTTAGTTATAGATGTTAAGTTATTCATGTTTAGGGTTAGGGTCAGGGTTCAGGGTTAGAATTAAAAGTAGGATTTCCCAGACCGGTTGGAGTCTCTCTAGACATAAAAAGTTTGTGGTGCTGTAGATCTGGATTAGAGCACACAGCAGGTCTGGGTTTGTTCTGGTTGAGTAGATGACAAGATGAATTATTTTCACTCTTTAATGTGTTCATATTAAATATGCATTTAGGTTGATAGAGGGAAGGTGTCTGTCCAACCCTTTTATATTGGCTTATCAATTCCAGGTTTTAATCTACCAGATATTGCTATGATACATTTTGTGATATTTTACTCAGCCTTCCCTGGCAAAATACTTATTTTGTGTGTATCTATCTCTGTGTGTGTGTGTGTATCTATCTCTGTGTGTGTGTGTGTATCTATCTCTGTGTGTGTGTGTGTATCTATCTGTGTGTGTGTGTTTATCTATCTGTGTGTGTGTGTGTGTATCTATCTGTGTGTGTGTGTGTGTGTGTGTATCTATCTCTGTGTGTGTGTGTATCTATCTGTGTGTGTGTGTGTGTATCTATCTCTGTGTGTGTCAGGGGAGGCAGTACTATGTCCAGGTATCGGCCTGCAACATGAAGGGTTGGGGTCCCCCCCAGCAGTCTCTACCCCCCTCTGCAGTTCCCTCAAGTGAGTCCACTTTATTATGTTGAATATCCATGAAATGACCTTCATACAGAATGGAATAATCCCTTGGTATCTTAAAGGGCAGCACAGTACTATTAAGATAGGACAGCACAGTACTATAATATAAGACAGCACACTACTATAAGATAGGACAGCACAGTACTATTAAGATAGGACAGCACAGTACTATAATATAAGACAGCACAGTACTATAAGATAAGACAGCACAGTACTATAAGATAGGACAGCACAGTACTATAAGATAGGACAGCACACTACTATAAGATAGGACAGCACACTACTATAAGATAGGACAGCACAGTACTATAAGATAGGACAGCACAGTACTATAATATAAGACAGCACACTACTATAAGATAGGACAGCACAGTACTATAAGATAGGACAGCACACTACTATAAGATAGGACAGCACAGTAC
>JACXGJ010013156.1:0-16755 GCA_016801105.1 Esox niger | reverse complement strand
GGCTTGATGCACAGTGAACAGTAGTGCGTTCTAGGTTACACCTGCCGGTGGGGCTTGATGCACAGTGAACAGTAGTGCGTTCTAGGTTACACCTGCCGGTGGGGCTTGATGCACAGTGAACAGTAGTGCGTTCTAGGTTACACCTGCCGGTGGGGCTTGATGCACAGTGAACAGTAGTGCGTTCTAGGTTACACCTGCCAGTGGGGCTTGATGCACAGTGCAACTCCCCTTAGGCAAATGCATGTATGCCATCATGTCAAAAGCCCAGAATCCATTCACTCCTGAGCATTGATAAATCCCACATCCTTCCAAACGGTATCCTGTTCCCTGACGGATGCTCTACTTTGACCCGGATCCACAGGGCTGCACAGTACATGTTAGAATAGATGGATAATGAAGCTCAATAGGTCAAGATGGCTACAGCAGAGCACAATGATGAAGTCCATCATCTACGTCTGTGTCCCTTTGGCAGTACTGCCGATCAGCCGTTATTTCACCAGCACCTGCAAAATAATACTTGGTGCCTGTTTGAAAGAGAGAGAACAGTTTGTAACTCGCAGTGTGTTTAATATCAGGAAATTCGACGCTAGAAAGGTTCCTGCTGATCCTGACAAATAGCTGGTTGTTGATTAGAGGGAACTCATTCTGTTTGTGCTCCATTCAGGTTAGCAGATCCAAGGTCATTTAAAGTTAGACTCAGCTTTGTGACGTTGCTGTGGGCAGCGCCTGGAATTTCTCTCATACCGTCACACGAAGGTTTGTGTTTCATGCTGTTGCAGCAACGTTGGACAAGAACAGAGGAAAGTGTTGCATTGTGGCTATCTTAATGTCTGAGTCTACCTTAATGTCTGAGGCTACCTTAATGTCTGAGGCTACCTTAATGTCTGAGGCTACCTTAATGTCTGAGGCTACCTTAATGTCTGAGGCTACCTTAAATGTCTGAGGCTGCCTTAATGTCTGAGGCTACCTTAATGTCTGAGGCTACCTTAATGTCTGAGGCTACCTTAATGTCTGAGGCTACCTTAATGTCTGAGTCTACCTTAATGTCTGAAGGTGCCTTAATGTCCGAGGCTACCTTAATGTTTGATGCATAGATGTTCATTTTACATTCACCGCTGATTATGAGACATGATAAAATCTCATGCATGTGTATAAGAAATGTTAATGTATTCTTCCTGCTGACTGCAAAGTATTAGCAAAGTATTGTCAGATGGTTGTTGACTTATGTAATGATCCCGTTAACCCAGACACTGACGTCTTCACAGACGGTGTATTTCAGCAGGGGTGAAACAGAACACCCTCTGCTTGCGTCCCGTCATAGTTAGACCTGGGTTTCATTTAGCAGTGTGCCATCAGAAGCTCACTGCCCTCCCATAGACCGGCACTGTGGAACAATGACCACAGACGGATCAAATCAGCCGTGACAGAGAGGTTCTGCTGGGCTGCTAGACTGCCCGCAGTGACAGTAACCATGGCGTCTGACCGGCCCAGATTTGATTCAGAGAAGAAAATGGTTTTGGGGTCAGAGACTATATACTGTAACAGAAAAGAATGACTAGTTGGTAAAATCAGTGTGTGTGTGTGTGTGTGTTTGTGTGGATGTGGGCATACATTTCATGCATTTCTGTGCGTGTTCATGCGTGTGTCTCCTTACGTGGTTGTGTGTGTTTGCCTGTTTGTATAGATGCAAGCGTGTGCGTGCAGCCACATCCCTGTCCGTGCGTGTCGATATGTTGTCTTCACGTCTGTGCGTGTTGGCGAGTGTGCCTGTGAGAAGTGAGAATATCTCTGTGGTGAGAGAGGCTGACAGAATGAGTTGTCCATGTCAAGGTGTTATGGCTGACTGCTTCTGTAAGAGTCGATCCACGTTAAATGGAGAGGAGGGATTTGTTGGAGGGGAGCAGCTACGTGCGGTTGTGACCATCAGGGAAAGGTTCATTCATGTTTCATAAAACACCGTTTGCAGATTTTTCCGGAGAAAAGTACTCGCTTCATCTGTTGGAACATACCGTTAATTTAAAGCTGAAGAAATCGCAGATTGCCTCTTTAACAGTAGTCACCCAAGCAGGCATCACAGTCCCTGTTGTCAGCCCACAGAAACGTTTCCCCAGGGTTTTCCGAACGTTTCACCAATGTTTCCCCAATGGCATTTCAGTAGTATTTCCACTGTTTCAAGACATTCCCAGACCCTGGATAGTCAGCATTCCCATGGAGAAATCCCAAGCCGGGTCCAGATCCCCTGCAGGCTGTAATGAAGGGCAATTTTGTGTGATGTGGGAATCTGCACCTAACAGGAAGTCAGTACAGAAGGCAGGACTCAGACGTCAGTACATACCACCACTTTAACTGTCTTTGCTCAGCTGCTGCTTGTATTCCCATTGTGTAGCCAAGTCATGTTAGTTACAGCTGGGATGGATTTCAAACCCCCCAAGGTCAGAGGTTAACCTTTTCAGAACTCTGTGTTCCTATTGGTTCCTTTCGGATCACATGAAATGCTTGGGGATTGGCATAAACTATCCTAGGCTATGTCGAATCTGGCTCAGAATATATTTCGACCAATAGACTCACAGAAGAGTTAACTGACTTTGTCCATCCCAGCACTCCAGCCACGTTCAAACAAAACATTGTTATTGAAAAGATGTCACCCGTTGTTATACCCGTTCCTGTTGACACAGAGCAGAGTCCACAGTGCCCCGGGGTTGAGGGTGTTCCAAATGGTGCCCTCTACAGAAGGGCCCTATTCTGTAGGGCCTGTATCCCAGACGTAGAGAGGGTCCGAGTCATGTTTGGACCCTGGGGACCCGTGTTGACTGGGATGGCCCGTTGGTTTCCCTGTATCAGCTGGGTTTATCGCTGTGTTGCGGAACCAAAGTTGAGTTCTGACTGTGTGAACCCCCTCGCCCCCTCTTCTGCTTCAGTCCACCCGAAAGATAACAAGCCCATTCCTCACATGGCTGATCTCCAGTCAGTTCGTTCAAACACACACAGTTCCCATGGTCTGGGTTAGGAGGTTCCTGTTCACACAGCCCCCCCTGACCCGGCTGTCCAAACAAGGACGGTTGTGTGTCATCGTAGTCACGGTGAACTACTGTCGAAGCGTTTCCTGTCATGTGCTGTTTCTATTTGGAACACATTAAGTGGCGTTCAAAGGTCACAGAGGTCACAGAGCTCACTCCATATTCCCAGACCCATAAACGATTGGAACGACAGGCATTCCATTCTGAGGGCTTCCATTCCACAACACCTTTTCATAACCTTTAACCTCTTTAATCCCCTTGAACACCCTTTAATCCCCTTGAACACCCTTTTAACACCCTTTAACACGTGTCCAATGTGATGTCGTATGCACAACCCAGTGTAGTAGAATCAGACATGGATTACCGCGATGAGGGCGAAGGGGAGGTCTTGCTGGCCCGGCTCATGGGCGTAACCCGGGTCAAGCGGTGGTACCGTGGCTTGGTTTTGGTTGTCCTTCACACCAGAGGCAACTCTTCGACACATCTTACTTTATGAACCAAATGTTTGTTGACAACGTAAACATCTGTTAGTCGCTTCCACGCTTAGTTGCATGTGTGTATTGAGAGTGTCATTGGCTCAAATCCAGGGTTTCCTTTTAGATTTCAAGAAAATGCACAAATGAAGGCAGATTGTCTCCCTTGAATAATCCCTCCCCTTGTCCCGTCCCCTCAGGGCCAGCTGTCCCAGGCTCTGAACATCCTGTCTGACCGAGCAACAGAGGCCAAGGAGTTCCTGGTCCAGCTGAGGAACATGGTGCAGCACATACAGGTACAGTCCTGGTTCCGCCTACCTACACCGTCATGGGGCGCGTCCAAAATGGCACACTATTCCCTATCTAGCGCACTACTTCTCATCGGGACCTATAGAGCTCTGGTGAAAAGTAGTGCGTTCTAGGTTACAGCCCCCATTTGGGACCCAGACCTAGTCCCTACTCCCGCCGTTGTAACCCCCACTCCCTGGCGCTCACAGCCCCTCCCACACACCATTCATTGCCCCTCCCACAGTCAGTCATTGCCCCTCCCACACTGCCATCCTTCAGGAGCTGTACAGAACTTTTAAGCGTCGACAGCAGCACCTCTAACTGTTACAGACGTCCCAAGTGACAGTAGTATAGTGCAGACACACCTCTTCCTGTCATACATTATAATTACACCCACATGGTGTCCCAGGTATAAATCAGTCCCTTATTATAGGGAGACAACAAAAAGTGGAACTGGGTTCGAGGTCCAGATTAGATTTTGTACGCTGGCCCAAGCACAGGGTGGGCATATCGGTCCAGGTCATGTGTGTCCCCGCAGTAGCAAAGCATTCTGTTTCTCTGGGTTAGATGTCCGACCTGACCCCTCTTCTTGTCACACAGCCCGCTGATGGTCCGGGGAGAACCTTACTAGTGACATCAGGGTGGGGAACTCTGAAGGTGAGGAGCATTGGAGGAGCGGAGTGGAGTGATGGTGGGGGTTGGGTTTGGAAGATGTGACAGACCTGAAATCTGTACCTGCACACACCACTGAACTCCAACACGCGTCTTCACCTGATGATCGTGCCTCGTTTCGATTTAAAGCAATTACAAAACAACAATTACAAAACAACAATTACAAAACACAAATTACAAAAAACAATTACAAAACAACAAATACCAAAACAACAATTACAAAACAACAAATACCAAAACAACGATGAAAAATGTTTGCCCTGAAAAGGGCGTGAATCTCCAAGGCCATTACTTACACTGCTCTGTTCCTCAGTCTTTTTAGCAGAAGCCTGTTAAAGGGTTTCAAAGTGAACTTCTAAGTAGCGAAATAATCTAAAAAGACTACAAATTGTCTAACCAATCATCAGAGACAACAGATTGTGATTCCATGGCGATGCCATGACTGCTTCTTCCCCAGTAGTCGGCCATTTTGCACCAGCTCCTGTTAAAATGCCATCAGTCATCAGCATGGTCGCCTGTATCTGGTCTATCCTGACATTCAGGAGAAAGACCCATTCGGCATTCCCAATGGAACCTTATTCCGCTAGTCCACTAAGTCCGTGGCACTTCATAGGGAATAAGGTGTCATTCAGGTCGCAGGCACTCCCTACTGTCCCTGCTTTTCATGGGCCGCACATTTTCTGTCTGCCTGTTAATATAGTGTTGGGATAACACATTCATGTCTTTGCTGTCTTTCTGAATGACTTTGTCAAAGTCTGTGTGACGTAGGATGTTTTCTGTGCTTGTCTTCTGGGTGTTTGTGTGCACATTTATATAAGCTCATTAAAGAATCCCCAGCCCCCTCTGTCCGTCTTTCGGTCTTCCTGACTGCCTGTTCTCTGTCTGTCTTCCTGACTGTCCGTCTGTCGTGCAGGAGAACGGCGTGGAGTTCGAAGCCTGTCTTGTGGCGCAGTGTGACGCCCTGATCGATGCCCTGAACCGGCGCAAGGCCCAGCTGCTGACCCGGGTGAACAAGGAGCATGAGCACAAACTGAAGGTGAGACACCATTTTGGATCAAGCCCAGAGGAGTTCCTGCTTGCAGGGTAGCAATGAGACTTGACGGAATGAATAGTGAGCAGGCTAGGCTATGCATACGTGGAAGGTGATCTTCCCTGAGTACCAGTTTGCTCCCGTTTAAGAGGAGTGTGCACTTTTACAGATGCGGTATCTAAATTTGTTCATTTTGTTATTGCAGGAATTTGCCTGTGCCACAGTAAATTTTAACTCATCGTAATCAAATTCTAAAATGGCTTCTAAATTCAATAAATTACGTTTAAAATCTCAGACTTCGATCTTATGAAAATCATCCTCTCCACCGGAAATCCTGTTATTATAAGCGATATTACACTTCCTGTTTCCTGTTTCTACAGGATTATTTTACTGATGCAGTAAATTCACCTCAAATCAAGAGACCGTGTCTATACGTGTTCCGTCATGGACTGAGCTATATGGCCTTTGGCTCCATATGAAAGGAGTTGGGAAGTGTAAACTTGTTGAGCGTAGATCAGGACACAGCCCCGTGCGGGTTTGTAGGACACCCCAGACGTTCGCCCCTCGGCTTCTTGGGAAGCGTAGTTCATTCATCCAGTGGACTCAGTGCTGTCAGCTTTTCAAAGGAGAATGTAGAACCCAACCATTGGGCGTTCCTTTCTTCCAGAGAGTAAATATGAATAAATTAAAGAGACTCGACAGACGCTGTTATTTCATTATTTTCTCCAACACACATAATTACTTGCCTGCCATTTCACATGCCAAATATTGAGGAATTGCTTGTCTTGTATAGGAATGAGGGATATTCATAACGATAAATAAGTCAGGGGTGGTTAGAACGTCTGGTTAAATGCCAATTTGAATTTCTCGATTTTTGTAATGCGTTGAAAGAGAATCAGAATGATAACAGTATGGTACCACGTTCCAAACCCGCCACCAACTCTCTACGCTGTCGTCAAGTGGCTGTGTACACTCTACAGTTGGACAAGGCAGAGGTATTTGGGGCTGGAGGTCCTACGTTATTTGGTTTTTGAGTGTCATCTGTGTGATATCTCGAATTGTATAAGACAAGATCTGGAGGTGATTGAACGCTGGTGAAAGGCACTCCATTTCAATGTCCACATTTCAGTGCACAGATGAATGCCTACATTAACATAAATGTTAGAAGACGGCCGGCTTTGCGGATGACGTCTCATCGATCAATGGTAAAAGCTGTTCAGTAAATAGTAGATATACAGGTCCCACTTCAATCTCACATGGAATGTAAGAACCAAAAAATGGAACACAGAACGCCAGTGTGTTCCGAACGTTATTCCGTAAGTCCGTAAGTCTTTAATTCTATAGCTCAAACCTAATCCTTATTTAAGTGTGAGGAGAAAAGAGGAGTTGAGAGGACTGGAGAGGAGAAAGGGTAAGGGAGGACAGGTGAAGTGGGGAGTGGGGAGGAGAAAGTGTTGGGGAGGACAGGAGAAAAGGGGGGTGGGGAGAGGAGGACAGAAGAGGGGGTGGAGAAGGGAAAGGAGGATGGGAGATACAATGGAGCAGCGTACAACATACAGTAACCAATTTCATGCCCGGTTGGTCGTCTGAATTAAGGTTTCAAACGTGTGTTCTCTGACATTTACAAAACGTTTAGGCTACATGCTTGTACACATGTATGTGGACGCAAACGTCCCTTTTTTGGCACACACACACAGATTCTGGCGCTCAGACACATTGCATTGAGTGTACTCAGTAGAGAGGTTCCTCCCACACCTCGGATACACAACTTTTGCTCTGTCCTAATTGTTTCAGGCAGACAGTGTACGGCTTAGTTTAACATGACACACTTATGGCTGAGCTCCTGACAGCGGTACATTCTGGGTAATTGGAGACACGGGGGCGGGGAGGTTGTCTCTGTGTCCTCCAGTCCATTACCATGTTGTTGTTAACATGCCTCCGACATAGTGCACTATTGTGTTGAAAGTTAGTGTACTTGATAGGGTACAGGTTGTCATTTGGGACACCATTGTCTCAGTCATTCCGACTCTCTGGGTCGTATTGTCTCCTTAACTAAGGCAAATTCATTTAGATTCAGATCCTCTCACTGCTGGTCTTTTGCCCTGATCTGGCACAGCATTTCTATATACTGACAATTACAGTAAAGGCCAAGTGCTTATGTGTTTAATTTAATCTGAAGGTGCCATATTTAAGCTAAAAGGCACAAGGGGTATTTGGTACAAGGGGGTGTGGCCATGGGAAGATGATTTAACCAGGGGGTGCTGACAATTGCCGACTGCGAGTCAGTACGCAATAGATACGGACAAAGTGTGCCCCCATTGGGGCTATTGATGTTTGGGATGCTAACAAAAGAAATGAAGATGCCCATCGGTAGCACTGACATACGTCACTCGAACGGATGGACGATACATGCCCATCGGCAGTTGTGATGGACAGATGAACTACACTTGCAAATCGGTCAAGGTTAAATGCTATAAAATTGTTAAAATTAGAATCACGTGCACTAGAACAGGTGCAAATTATTAAAAAATCATTAGAGAGTAACTTGGGAAGGTCCAGCCTTCTATAACAGTTATAAACTTGTTCTCGTTTTGTCTTTAACCAATGCCAGATGCCATGTTTGGTCAGAATTAGACACTTTACAGAAGAACATTATGCAAACCGTAAAGCCTGACGGCAGTGCCGTCATGGTCTGGGGCTGCTTTGCTGCCACTGGCCCTTGCGAACTTGCCATCACTGAGGTGAAATTTTTGCGAAATATAATCCTTCAGTGTTCATTGTTAAATTAGGTTGGTAGCAATTGAAGTGATGAGGATTGGTTAATGCTCAAACTAAAGACTCAAAGGCAATTAAAGTCAATTGAAAAGCAGAAGCAAGTTGTAGACAGGCTGAGTTATGGTACACAGGATATGCTATGTTCAAGCACACTACAGATCGGGGCAGGCGGAAGTTTGGTACACAGCAAATCTAGGAGACAAACTGAGAATAGTAAAACAAGAAACGCGTGAATGGCACCGGAAACAACACAAGGCGAATTGGGATCAGGACAAACAGAAAACACAAATTAAATACAGAAAGGATAAAGGGAGATGGGAGACGGTTGGTGCGCGACAACACTGGTGAATAGAATCAGGGTGTGACAATCTTATGTCCAAATATGGAAATCTAATGTCCAAATATGTAAAAAAGAAGAACAAAACTTCCCAAGGGTGTGTTCATGTATTCACATGAATTTAGGACTTAGGAGATTTAACCCAGTGTGTGCCTTCTTTTCCCTCACATATTTTGGGAACAGGACAGTCAGGATGGATTCATGGGATTGCTCTCCTTTTTGCACATAGGGGAAAATGTATGTGTTTAATGGACTGCAGTTAGGTGAATTCCAATTAGTTTGTAAATGTATATTGTATATAGTGGGAACAGGTATTAGTCCCTCTCCTCTCCGAAATGCTTAACCTCAACCATTTTACCTCTTACTGTACCTGGAGCCATAAACCTAAAACAAAATCTTATAAAAATGTAAATGTTTTTTCTGATTCAAACACAGTTATATATAGTCAAGTTTGTGTATGCATAGATATATAGGTAATTCAGAAACACACACAGTATTTTCCTCTCCAATGGCCATAGAGACAGTATTGCTTGATGATGCCAGAGGCAACTATCTCCATGGTGACCAGGACATAGCAATGTGCAGAGCTGGTTATTGGAGGGGTTTGTGTGTCGTGTGTGTTTTTCTGTGTGTGTCTGTTGTGTATTGTTTTGTATATGTGAGTGTGTGTGTGTGTGTGTGTGTGTGTGTGTTGTTTGGAGCAGTGTATGAAGGCGTGAAGCCCTCAGTAACATAATGGCTCCTTCTTAAATGGCACCCTGATCACTGAGTCATTACATCAGAGTAGATGGAGCACTGTTTGAGCTCCCTGTCTGTTTGTCTCTCTATGTCTGTCCGTCTTTCAGTCTGTGTCTCTCGGTCTGTCTCTGTCTATATAAATCATATACATCCATTCATCTGTCTTTTTCTCTTCATCTATCTATCTACATGCTTTGTTTTATACGCAACATTTCTTTATTCTGTCGCTCTTCATTTCCTTTTTAGTTCTCTCTTTCCACTCACAATACCTCTCCATCTTCAGTTCTTGTTTTAGGATAGATTTTTTCAGACTTTAGTTACAGGTGGAGATATGCAATGAACAGGCAGGCAATTAAAACACACCATTAAAACAATAATTCCTTTCATTGGATCACTGTGTCTATAACTGCCATCGAATGTGTCAAATGCAGTGAACAACTCAGGCATTTGTTCAAATGGAGTCCAGCACTCAGACATAGAAGCATAGAAGCTCTGACTCAGACCTCCTGAATACATTCTTCCATGGTCATTCCTCTTCCTGAATACATTCTTCCATGGTCATTCCTCTTCCTGAATACATTCTTCCATGGTCATTCCTCTTCCTCAGTACATTCTTCCATGGTAATTCCTATTTCTGAATACATTCTTCCATGGTCATTCCTATTTCTGAATACATTCTTCCATTGTCATTCCTCTTCCTCAATACATTCCTCCATGGTCATTCCTCTTCCTCAATACATTCCTCCATGGTCATTCCTCTTCCTCAATACATTCTTCCATGGTCATTCCTCTTCCTCAATACATTCTTCCATGGTCATTCCTCTTTCTGAATACATTCTTCCATGGTCATTCCTCTTCCTCAATACATTCTTCCATGGCCATTCCTCTTCCGGAATACATTCTTCCATGGCCATTCCTATTCCTGAATACATTCTTCCATGGCCATTCCTCTTCCTGAATACATTCTTCCATGGTCATTCCTCTCTCTGGTTAGTTAGACAATAGCATGTAGTCTGTCAGTG
Organism: Esox niger; assembly: GCA_016801105.1. Taxonomy (NCBI): domain Eukaryota; kingdom Metazoa; phylum Chordata; class Actinopteri; order Esociformes; family Esocidae; genus Esox; species Esox niger. The sequence continues at coordinate 6,403 of JACXGJ010013156.1, read as the reverse complement.
TTGTAAAAAAATTACTGAATCCCGACTTTGGATTTCCCTGAATCCAGTGCCGCTTTGTTGATTTGGACAAAGATTCTGTTAATTTACCAGTTAGGAAAACTTCACTGTTAATAAGATCGTTCAAAATGTAAGATGTCCTTGAGTGTCTTGACAGGCATCCCCCAAATGAAATGTATTATTATTTAGTATTAATATTATATTAATATTGACAACTGACTCTTATACAGATTATTGCTGCGGCAGAAAATGTGCATCTCTCTCTCACACACACACACAACAAGCAGTGCAGCAGCCCATAAAAATAGCCTACTCATCATTCAATTGTTTTTCCTTTCAACTTATTGATAAACATTCAGAACGGCTAGCATATAGGATAATGAAAGCCCATTCGCGGCTATGTGGTTTTCCACCGTGGAGCGAATGGATTGTCCTGTTTCCCCCTCAGCACACTCCACCTGTGTCCCAAATGGCACCAAATTCCCTGTTCTCTGCCACATGGGCCCAGGTCTACAGAAATAGGGCACTACGTATTGAATAGGGTGCCATTTGGGACACAACTTCGTTTCCCAGGTGACGCTAATCATCAAATTGAAACACGTACTACCGGAGGGACCAATGGCATTGCAGGGGGGAGGGGCTTCAACACACCCCAATCAGTAGGTCATAGAGGGAGACAGTAGATAACGATACAACCAGGACTTAGTGTTAACAAGGAAGTGAGGGGGAGATAAACGAGGAGGGGAGGAGGAAAGATGAGAGGAGGGTGAGAGGGGGACAAAACCCAGAAGAAATATCCAGAGATCAAGGGTATAACAGAGACAGAAGGGGCTTTAGCAGCCTTGGGATGGCAGGAGGTTTGGAGAATGGTGGGGGGATGAGAGGAGAGGAGCTAGCAAAAGAGGCTTGTCCAAGAAGACACTGGACAGGAGCCAGGAAGTTTCAGCACTGAACCTGGGCCGGTCTTCCAGCAATCTTTTATGTATTTCTGTCTGTGAAGCCTGTGATCTGGGTTTAGTGTCCTTATATGAAGACTGTGATCTAGCTTTAGTGTCCTTGTATGAAGACTGTAATCTAGTTTAAGTGGCCTTATATGAAGACTGTGGTCTAGGTTTAGTGTCCTTATATGAAGACTGTGGTCTTGGTTTAGTGTCCTTATATGAAGACTGTGGTCTAGGTTTAGTGTCCTTATATGAAGACTGTGATCTAGGTTTAGTTTCCTTATATGAAGACTGTGACCTAGGTTTAGTGTCCTTATATGAAGACTGTGACCTAGGTTTAGTGTCCTTATATGAAGATTGTGATCTAGGTTTAGTGTCATTGAATTGGTGCAACAGTGTTGAATGGCCCCAGCCATATATGACTGAGAAAAGAATGGTTCCTGGCCGCACCAAAAAGTGTAAAAGAGAGAGAGAAACAGACATGGTGAGCGGAAGAGGGAGACAGAGAGACAACGGCCCACTTTCCTACCTCTGTCCTCAATCTTTTTACTCTGCCCTCTTTTACTGCTCGCCCGCTCTCTCTCTCTTTATATTGCTCTCCTTTTGTCTCTCATTCTGTGCTTATTTTTGTCTCTCTCTCCATTTCTGCACCCTCTCTTTTATTGTTTTCACAGCAGGACCCAGAAGGTAATTCCTCCCACCTGACAAAACCAAGAGAAATGGATGGGCTTCTTTGGTCTCATCAGCTTCTGCAGTATTTCTACCGTTGCCTGGAGCAATCGAATATCTGGCACCCCAACCCCTATGTAGTGTATAACTTTTAACCAAAATGTAGTTCACTATATTGTGCATAAGGTGCCATTTGGGATGTGCTATGACTTAGATTCAGATGACTGCTGTGTAAAAGACCAGCGTATTGCGTAGTTGGTGACTGGTACGTTTGTCAGGCCAGGTTCCTGAAGTGCTTTTCGGGTTCACCTATGTATCTCAGAGTGAGTGTTGCTGGCTATGACACATCACTGGTGAAACACCCTCACAGAGTGTTGGCTGGTCCGTTCTCAGGGCTAACCAAGGTCAGGCTCAGCTGGGGAGAGGCTACCCACAATGGGGAAAGAAGGGAGGAAGATGGGTAGGGGAGGAAGGGGGACGAGGTGGGCACGCCGGAGGATCGGGGAAGGGGAGGGTTGGGTGAAAACGTTCTTTTATTAACAGGAAGCCTGTTGTCTACAGTTAGAAGAGAAGCACCTCTTGGAATAGTCCAGACCCAACACTACACACGCACACACACACACACACACACACACACACCATCACCCCTGCAGCCTGAGCCCAGGGCCAGAAAGAGAACAGAGATACATCTGGAAGCCTGGCCCCTGGTCCTGTCTAGTGTACTGTATGGAGACTGGCTGACTGGCTCTAAGGTGAGATTGCAAAGGTTGAGATGGTTCATTAAATCAACTGGGGACTTGGTTCCAGGTGAAATGGAAACTAAATCAGGAGGGCACTGTTCAAATGTTCAGTAGTTCAGTATGGAATCAGGATTCTTTCGTTCCTGAAGTTCAGAGAGCAACTCAATATGTTGATGTCTGAATAAAAGAAGGGATTTAGTTCAGACCATTGAGATTAACTCTCGCATTCTGGGATCTTTTCCAAAATCCTCAGATCATGGTTTTCTTAAAAAGGGGGATTAAATATAAATGTTTTTTTAAAAAAAACATTTGTCAAAGTTACTTAAATCCAGTTTGGTTTGTGGTGGGACCCATTACCCCCCCTCCCCCCCGATGCCATGGCAAAGTGCTGCCTCAGGGAGCTCCTTTTAGATGTATGAATGCAAGCAACAGTTTTGTCTTTTCATTTCAAAGGCAGCCAGGTGGATATTGCAGGGCATTTAGATTGGCCTGGTGATCGGGCGGCATACAGTACCTACACAATAAAATGTTTTAATATGATATGCTCCAAGCCACACTGGGAAAAAATATGTAAACATTATGTACCACAGCAGTACAACCACCGGAAAGCCTCTGTAAGATGTGCTTCTCTCCTACTCATCTCCAGCACCAGAAATTTTTTTGAGACCACTGCACCTTTTTCTTTCCTTTCCAAAAAATGGAAAAGGAAGGTTTTGAATGAGGAACAGAAAAATTGAACGCTTCTGGTCCTCACTCAAAAGAAAAAGGTCCAGTGATCTAAATTTTTTCCAGAGCTGTATATTCAAGTCTCTATTTGCCTCTACTCTGTCCTTCTCTATGTTTCTATTACCCCTACTCTTTTCTATGATGTCTTAAGGGCCATTTATTCATCAATTAAACCCTGAGCTGTTTGGCCTGCTACTAGTTCCTTACATAAAGTCTTTCATTACCAACTGTTTCCCTCTCTCAGGTGGTGAGGGATCAGATATCTCACTGTACAGTGAAGCTGAAGCCTATCATTACCAACTGTTTCCCTCTCTCAGGTAGTGAGGGATCAGATATATCACTGTACAGTGAAGCTGAAGCCTATCATTGCCAACTGTTTCCCTCTCTCAGGTGGTAAGGGATCAGATATGTCACTGTACAGTGAAACTGAAGTCTTTCATTACCAACTGTTTCTCTCTCTCAGGTGGTGAGGGATCAGATATCTCACTGTACAGTCAAACTGAAGTCTTTCATTACCAACTGTTTCCCTCTCTCAGGGGGTGAGGGATCAGATATCTCACTGTACAGTGAAGCTGAAGCCTATCATTACCAACTGTTTCCCTCTCTCAGGTGGTGAGGGATCAGATATCTCACTGTACAGTGAAGCTGAAGCCTATCATTACCAACTGTTTCCCTCTCTCAGGTGGTGAGGGATCAGATATCTCACTGTACAGTGAAGCTGAAGCCTATCATTACCAACTGTTTCCCTCTCTCAGTTGGTGAGGGATCAAATATGTCACTGTACAGTGAAACAGAAGTCTTTCATTACCAACTGTTTCCCTCTCTCAGGTGGTGAGGGATCAGATATCTCACTGTACAGTGAAACAGAAGTCTTTCATTACCAACTGTTTCCCTCTCTCAGGTGGTGAGGGATCAGATATCTCACTGTACAGTGAAACTGAAGTCTTTCATTACCAACTGTTTCCCTCTCTCAGGTGGTGAGGGATCAGATATCTCACTGTACAGTGAAGCTGCGACAGACCACGGGCCTTATGGAGTACTGTCTTGAGGTCATCAAGGAGAACGACCCCAGCGGATTCCTCCAGGTCAGTACTATGTTACCACCCTGTGCGTGTGCGTGTGCGTATGCGTGTGTGTGTGTGTGTGTGTGTGTGTGTGTGTGTGTGTGTGTGTGTGTGCCTGTGTGTGTCTGAGCCCCAGGTTTTGTTCACTACATTTGGGCTCTAACAGTATGGAATAAGGTGCCATAATATTTGAATGAACCATTTGACCCCGTGTGACCCCTCTATGTGGCCGTGTCCTCACCCCAGATCTCCGACGCCCTGATCAGGAGGGTACACATGACAGAGGGCCAGTGGGGGAAGGGTACCTTGACCCCTAGGATGACGAGTGACTTTGACCTCACCCTGGACAGTGGACCACTGTTACAGACCATACACCAACTGGACTTCGTTCAGATGAAAGGTAGGGTTGGGTTTAGGGTTAGAGGAGCAGAAGAAAGCAGGGAAAAGGACGGGGGACGAGAGAACAGGACATTTAAAGTTCACTCTGTGCCTGGTGGCAAATGGGTTTAAATTGTTTCCATAATATCAATATTTAAATTCCATGTTTAGAGAACTGTTTATTATAATAAATACAGAAGTAGGTGTGTGTGTGTGTACAGCATGTGTATGTGTTTAGTGTTCTAACTACCCCCCAGTCCCGGCGGCCCCCATGCTCCAACTGGAAGAGTGCTGCACCATCAACAACAGTGCCACATTGTCATGGAAACAGCCACCTCTCTCAACCGTGGCTGTAGATGGCTACATCCTGGAGTTGGACGATGGTAACGGAGGACAGTTCAGGGTGAGTGTCTCCATGGTAACGGAGGACAGTTCAGGGTGTTTCCATGGTAAGGAGGACAGTGCAGTGTGGGTTTCCATGGTAATGGAGGAGCATTCGTGGTGAGTGTCTCCATGGTAATGGAGGACAGGTCAGGCTGAGTGTCTCCATGGCAACGGAGGACAGTATAGGGTTAGTGTATCCATGGTAACAGAGGACAGTTCAGGGTGAGTGTCTCCATGGTAACAGTGGGACAATTAAGAATGTATGTGTTCAGGTTACAAAGGTGTGTCTCCATGGTAACAGAGGGTGACCGTCTCCATGTTTTATGGTGTTTCAATGGTCAATGAAGACAGTTCAAGGTCTGTCTCCATGTTAACAGAGGGTGACCGTCTCCATGTTTTATGGTGTTTCAATGGTCACTGAAGACAGTTCAAGGTCTGTCTCCATGGTAACAGAGGGACAGTACAGTGAATTTCCATGGTAAATATATTTTTTGTGCTTTATTGGACAGAAAAGAGGGACAGATTGTGGAGGGTTTTGTAAGTACATGGAGGCAGTGGTCCACACCTCTGGACCAGATCTGGCAACTCATGGTAACGTTTTGGTCAAAAGCAAAACAATCTTGGTAGGAGCAAGTTAGCTTCAGTGTTTTCCTCAGTGGGATTGGGGACACTAGATGACTACTGTACATCAATGTCAACCAGATCATTCTCAGATTCTCCACTGCAACTGCTTTTTAAAACTAGGAAAAAATCCTAAATCAGTTTAAAACAATATAAACCTAACCCATTCAGAACACACAATATAAACCCAACCCATTCAGAACACACAATATAAACCTAACCCATTGAAAGGATTTGAGTTACAGTTCTAGTTGTGTTGTTCACCTTCACTGTCTAACAGAACCTCTATAGAGCGGACTGTGTGCTGAACAAAGACTGCCTTATGGGGAGCCAAGCAGGCAGCAGAGCAGTCAGGAGAATGTGACAGATAGACAATGTCACTGAATCTCTCTGTCTCATAGTCCCTGTGGTGGGATGTGTATATGGGTCTGCATGTACACTGCGGTGTGTGTGTGTGTGTGTGTGTGTGTGTGTGTGTGTGTGTGTGTGTGTAAGGCCCAGTCCGTGGCGAAGATGTCAGATTAAATCGTCACAAACACACACATGCAGGAAGTGTTTCTATAAAATACTGATCCATCCCCCTTCCACTGTGTTATCTACAGATCTATACCCCTCCACTGTGTTATCTACAGATCTATCCCCCCTTCCACTGTGTTGTCTACAGATCTATCCCCCTCCACTGTGTTATCTACAGATATATCCCCCTTCCACTGTGTTGTTTACAGATATATCCCCCTTCTACTGTGTTATCTACAGATCTATCCCCCTTCCACTGTGTTATCTACAGATCTATCCCCCTTCCACTGTGTTGTTTACAGATGTATCCCCCTTCCACTGTGTTATCTACAGATCTTTCCCCCCTTCCACTGTGTTGTCTACAGAT
>JACXGJ010013155.1:0-16535 GCA_016801105.1 Esox niger | reverse complement strand
CTCTATCCCTCCTCTCACCCTGTCTCTCTCTATCCCTCCCCTCACCCTGTCTCTCTCTCACTCCCCTCACCCTGTCTCTCTCTATCCCTCCCCTCACCCTGTCTCTCTCTATCCCTCCCTCACCCTGTCTCTCTATCCCTCCCCTCACCCTGTCTCTCTATCCCTCCCCTCACCCTGTCTCTCTCTATCCCTCCCAACCTCCCTCCCTCCCTCACCCTGTCTCTCTCCCTCCCAACCTCCCTCCCTTTAATGCCGGTCTCCATCCAGCAGGCTGTGAACCACCACAGCCAATCCAGAGATGAGTGACTCTACATCTGAGTTGCAGCAGAAGTACAACCAACAGGGCTTCCTGTCTGCCTTGCCAGTCCTGGACGAATCAGAGCTCAAGGAGGCCAGACAGGCCTTCAGCCACCTGGAGAGAGAGTTTGGTGAGTGCAGAGATGAGAGGGGGAGCAGTTGGTAAGAGAGGTTGGAGGTTAATAAGTCCCCATACTAATATCCTGGTACTGTCTGCTCTCAGGAGAGGACTACACCCAGTACAGCCTCCACAACGTTCACCTGCAGTACCCCTGGGTGATGGACCTGGCCAAACACCCCCGTGTGCTGCAGGTGGTACAGGCTATTCTGGGCTCTGATGTCATCCTGCTTGATTCACGCTTCATCTGCAAGTACCCAACAACCCCGTCAGGAACCAATGTCATCTCTCCAACTAACAAGGAGGATGTGAAGTCATCAGAGAAGGATCAACGCAATGACACTGTACTGCCCTTTGTGGCCTGGCACCAGGATATAAGGTGAGTACATTGATATTACTGACATGTTGAGGTAACACATGTATTCACTCCCCGGCTGACATGTTGAGGTAACACATGTATTGACTGTCCAGCTGACATGTTGAGGTAACACATGTATTGACTGTCCAGCTGTCATGTTGAGGTAACACATGTATTGACTGTCCAGCTGACATGTTGAGGTAACACATGTATTGGCTGTCCAGCTGACATGTTGAGGTAACACATGTATTGGCTGTCCAGCTGACATGTTGAGGTAACACAGGTATTGGCTTTCCAGCTGACATGTAGAGGTAACACATGTATTGGCTTTCCAGCTGACATGTTGAGGTTGTATATAAGTATTGACTCTCCCATTGACATGATGAAGTAACACATGTATTGACTCTCCAGCTGACATGTTGAGGTTGTATATAAGTACTGATTCACAAAATGACTCTGAGGTAATTCAAGCATTGAAAGTCAAGCTGACATTTTATTGTGGTATCAACTGTGTGTTCCCTCCAGATACTGGGGCATAGCTGGAGGTCCAGTCCTGTCAGTCTGGCTGGCTCTGGATGACTCACTGTCTGACAACGGCGCCCTGCAGGTCATCCCAGGTACCGCAGAACCCCTGACTTCACAAGAAACTATCCATTACAAACAATTAATTTTCCCAAACTAGCCAATTTGGGATTCTATGTAAGGATCATAATTGGTGACCCAGCTAAGTAAATAAATACTTCAATTTATACTTAAAAATATTTCACAGCATTTAGTTCAGGTGCATTTATTTTTCTGAAGAGGTATTTTATTGCTGCTGACTTGCCTGCGGTAATTAGGCTCTATCTAGCCTCACAGTAGAGTTGTATCCTCCCTGATAGGGAGTCACAGCTCCGGAATGCTGCCTCACCACTCTGCATCCCGCCCTGGCAACATGCTGACAGTCAACCAGGAGATCCCTGGGGAGCTGGTTCAGACTGAACGAGCTCTACTCTGCCCCCTGCAGGCTGGGCAGATGTCTGTAAGTCGTGAAAACATTTAAGTCATTTAGCATTTGCTGTTATCTTGAGCGTCAGAGTGCAGAGTCTTTCACAGTCTACATCCAACAGTCCCAGTCTACATCCTAATGAAAATCCCAGTCTACATCCTAATGAAAATCCCGGTCTACATCCTAATGAAAATCCCAGTCTACATCCTAATGAAAATCCCGGTCTACATCCTAATGAAAATCCCGGTCTACATCCTAATGAAAATCCCGGTCTACATCCTAATGAAAATTCCGGTCTACATCCTAATGAAAATCCCAATCTACATCCTAATGAAAATTCCAGTCTACATCCTAATGAAAATTCCAGTCTACATCCTAATGAAAATTCCAGTCTACATCCTAATGAAAATTCCAGTCTACATCCTAATGAAAATCCCAGTCTACATCACTATGTTTATCCTACAAGCTACATCACTCTGTTTATCCTACAAGCTACATCACTCTGTTTATCCTACAAGCTACATCACTCTGTTTATCCTACAAGCTACATCATTCTGTATATCTCATGCGTGTATAACCATTTGTTCTAACTCCGTCAGATCCATGATGGACTCCTGGTTCATGGCAGTGACCCCAACACGTCAAGTAGGAGACGCTGTGGCTTTGTTGTCCGATACATCCCTACCTGTGCTTATCCAATACAGGTGAGAAATATATGTAGTCAGACATGGAAACACTGGCCTGCTGTAGTATTTACTAGCCCGGACCTGACTTCATCTCTCTCCTCACAGGATCCAAACCGTCCCAGGCATTTCCATGCTACAGTGATGGCCAGTGGAACAGACAAGTTTGGGCATTTCTCCAGCAGCTCTTAGCTAAGAAGATCCTTACAGCTGTTGATGATATCCACAGTGATGACATTACTGTATTAATGCAATTCTCTACTAATTAAAATTCATTGGACTTAATATGACGAATGGATAATATATAGAGGACAAGATCTAGAATCTCCTACGTGACCTATATCTGTAGCATGAACACAATGGCAAGCCAGGGAATATATTATACCATATTCTTGATAATAAAAAAAAAGTAGTATATCATTTCACAGTCTTAAATGGGAATTGAGAAAATTTGAGAACAGATAAGTGGGCAACAGAACTAAAATATGTCCCAAAATGTGTCTTTTTGTGATTTTCAAATTGAATAAACGGCATTCAGTGAAACATGCTTGTCTTACTTTATCAAGCCAGAATATTTTGGGTATTTTATTTGTATTCCTTTATTCTTTTCAGCAATTTGGATTTGGTTAAAACTTGAATTAGTAGAATAATGGCCTCCATTTAGCAAATAATATACTGTAAACTTTTATTTAAAAAGAAGGGGTGTGATCTAATTGTATATTTATACATACGCATCCGAAGTGATAGGTGAATGAAGGGTCAGCCAATCAAACTGTTTGCCAATCTAGTAGTTATCCAAAGCCTCAGAGTTCCTAAATGACAATGGTCATTATCTCCACAAGGTCTCAGAGTTCCATAATGACAATGGTCATCATCTCCACAAGGTCTCAGAGTTCCTAAATGACAATGGTCATCATCTCCACAAGGTCTCAGAGTTCCATAATGACAATGGTCATCATCTCCACAAGGTCTCAGAGTTCCATAATGACAATGGTCATCATCTCCACAAGGTCTCAGACTCTCATAACCAATTCAAACGCTAAGAATGCCACGTGCAAATGCTCAAGCCATTTCACACCAGCTACATCTGTCCTGTGACAAAATGTATAGAATTTGAAGGAATAAGCTTCAGCATCAAATAATTTCCTCCCAATGCTAAATGGTGGGCATTCAGAAAGGTCCCTCACAGGGACTATGTTTGTTTAGCATGAGGTGCTAACAGTCAGATGGATATCATTGAATAATATATTTACCTTGAGTTCTGATTAGGAGAGCCAGGTGAATTTGGTTCAACAATTAGTTCCAGAGTTTAAGAATAATTACTTATAGGTCAATATATGAGTAGTGAAATACAGTATGTTGGGTAAATGCATGGGGGAACATGTATGATACAAGAATGGTGAAATATAGTATGTTGTGAAGTACAGTATGTTGAATGAAATGATGGTAAGAATACTGACCAAATTCATGGTTAATGCATCCATAAACACAAAACTAAATGGTCAGCTGAAACAATGAACACATTAACTCATAATTCATTCCATACATTTATTATTTGTTTAAGATCAACAGCAATCACAAAGCACAGAACATGTAATAAAACAGAATCAAATTATAACCATCATGAGGTGACAAAACAGCAAATGTAAAGAACAACAAATACAATTATAATGTATTGTCCAAATCACACCAAATTCCCTTTCTGATGACTTCTTTTGACTTCTTTTGCAGTTTGGGATGCAGACTAACTCATTATGGTGATTCCCAGATGTGTCCTAGGCCAGTTTGAGAAGCTCTGTAACCATGACGCCCAGCCCATCAAACACTTCGTGCACCGAAGCGTTGCACATAAAGGCAGAGGTGGTGACCAGTTTGTTCTTCACGTCGATGTGGACCTCCCCCACGCCCTTGTTCACATGTTTACAGCCCAGCTCCTTTAAGGCGGTGGCAGTCTGGGCATGTGGCCAACTAGTGGCGTGGAGGGGAATAGCAGAAAGTGTCATAAATATGCCTTTTTTTATCAAGCACTCGCATCCAACTCACTAATATCTAATTCTACCCAAACAGAAAACACGTTTTAAATCACGTCTCTTAGTAAACATGTGAAAGACTAAAACATTTTGCATACTGACATTTTAATCTGTGACATACATGTGCTAATATATTTGAAATAAATTCTGAATATATGCAAGTACAATATATTGTTGGTATTTTTTAAATATATTTCAGATGTATTTTAAAATTGTCACTAATATTTTTCTGGGGTAGAACTCCACCACCACAGAAACCCACCTTTTGGACTCTACGTCGTGTCCGACAGTGATCTCACACCCAGGCAGAGCTCTGGCCGCCAGCACTGGAGAGATGCAGCACAAGCCCACGGGTTTACCTGCTGCATGGAACCCCTTAATAACCTTCTCCACCTGTGGCATGACCTTGAAGTCCTTCCCCTTCACTGCCCAGTCAGACAGGTTCTTAGCCACACCAAAACCACCTAGAGGAGAAAATGTAATGTAATGGAGTGATAGTGATAGAGGTGTATAATCATGGAGTGATAGTGATAGAGGTGTATAATCATGGAGTGATAGTGATAGAGGTGTATAATCATGGAGTGATAGTGATAGAGGTGTATAATCATGGAGTGATAGTGATAGAGGTGTATAATCATGGAGTGATAGTGATAGAGGTGTATAATCATGGAGTGATAGTGATAGAGGTGTATTGTGATGGAGTTATAGTGATAGAGGTGTATTGTGATGGAGTTATAGTGATAGAGGTATGTTATCATGGAGTGATAGTGATAATATAGTGTATATTGCGTTTCACCTGGGATGACCAGGGCGTTGAAGGCAGTGACATCCAACTTGATTAGGTCAGACACGTCTCCACGGGCGATACGAGCACTCTCCTGCAGCACGTTACGTTTCTCTGCTGTGGGTTTTCCTTCACAGTGGTTCACTACATGCATCTGGTCAACATTGGGGGCAAACATCTGGACCTGGGGGGGCAGTCATTACTGTACTAGTTTACATCTGGACCTGGGGGGGCAGTCATTACTGTACTAGTTTACATCTGGACCTGGGGGGCAGTCATTACTGTACTAGATTACATCTGGACCTGGGGGGGCAGTCATTACTGTACTAGATTACATCTGGACCTGGGGGGCAGTCATTACTATACTAGATTACATCTGGACCTGGGGGGCAGTCATTACTATACTAGATTACATCTGGACCTGGGGGGGCAGTCATTACTGTACTAGATTACATCTGGACCTGGGGGGTGTCAGTCAGATGGGTGTCATGAGACCTTCATTTCAATTGTTCTCACCTCGGCTCCAGCCCTGCTGAGGTGGACCAACACAGCTGACGCCTCATGGACCTCAGTCCCGTCGTAGACACCACACCCTGACAGAACTACAGCTACACGTTTCACCATGGCTCCTGAAACACATTCTGGAGTTAATAATGAAACAGCAAAACACCCTAAACTACACAGTGGATCTGAAACAAAGGCTGATCAAAATGCTTCACAAGCCAGCTCATCTACTTAACAAAATCCCTGAGGACACTGTGTCAGGCGAGATGCAGCAGACAGACACTGTAGATAGACCTGTTTATACATATGAAATGTGTTAGCCTGTCCATAGAAGTCTTGCAAGATGTAGTACACTATAGAGGGAAGACAGTCGGGTGACATTTGGGACAGGATTGGTGGGGCGAGGTTGAGACAGGTGTGCTGATAATAACACCTCCAGCTATTAAACATTTAAAGGACTGGTGAAATAATGTCCGGGGACTGTATCTAAGTTACAACACAGATAAAACATCCCCTCAATCCCTGTGTCTGTAGTCAACAACACCTGCTCAGGTTGCTGGAGACAGACAGGTAGCTGAAGACAGACAGGTAGCGAGAGACAGACAGGTAGCTGGAGACAGACAGGTAGCTGGAGACAGGCAGGTAGCTGGAGACAGACAGGTAGCTGGAGACAGACAGGTAGCTAGAGACAGACAGGTAGCTGGAGACAGGCAGGTAGCTGGAGACAGACAGGTAGCTAGAGACAGACAGGTAGCTGGAGACAGGCAGGTAGCTGGAGACAGATGTAGTCTATGACCAAACTACCCACCTAACTACATGCTTTTAACTAACTACCTACTTAACCTACCATATAACTAACCATCTAACTACCTACTTAACCTACCATGTAACTAACCATCTAACTACCTATTTAACCTACCATATAACTAACCATCTAACTACCTATTTAACCTACCATGTAACTAACCATCTAACTACCTATTTAACCTACCATGTAACTAACCATCTAACTACCTATTTAACTAACCATGAAACAAAACCAGCTAACTACGCACCTAACTTCACTTTCCCTGATTTTGCATTTATAACCACAATGTTTACCTGGCCTTAGCAACTCCCTTAACAACATGAATCCTTGACGGTTTTTGGTAGAATAGTGGTAGTTCACCTTGTTAATGTGTTTAGCTGTAGTAGATTATGTTATACTCTCGCTGTGTTAATTTACATAGTTATAAATCAAGTAATAATCTCATCTTGTTAATGTACTTAGTAATAAATCAAGTAATATTCTCACCTTGTTAATGGAGTTGTAGATATGTACAGTAGTCGCCTGTTAGTGGATGTTGTGTAGTCTACTGGTAAGGCTGTTTTTGACTGTTGAAGTAGTGTAACCTACATGCTTTCTTTATACTCTCCTGTCCTGGCCACTCCCACAGGCTCCCCGGGCTCAACAATGGAAAATGAGCTCATGCAAATAGCTGCCTTGTTTGCTTTGAGGAAACTGTTGAGTCACAGTTGAATTTCTCTGACTGGAGGGATGTATGGTGTCATTGTGTTCAAAAGAACTAAAACAACTGCAGCCAAGTGCCAGATCTACACCTGATCATCTACTGATCTCTCTGATCTATACCTGATCATCTACTGAACCCCCAGATCTACACCTGACCACCTACTGAACCCCCTGATCTACACCTAATCATCTACTGAACCCGTGATCTACACCTAATCATCTACTGAACCCGTGATCTACACCGAATCATCTACTGATCCCCTGATCTACACCTAATCATCTACTGATCCCCTGATCTACACCTAATCATCTACTGAACCCGTGATCTACACCGAATCATCTACTGATCCCCTGATCTACACCTAATCATCTACTGAACCCCTGATCATCTACTGATCCACACCACCGACACAGTCAACACCACCGACACAGTCAACACCACCGACACAATTAACACAACCCACACAATCAACACTACTGACAGAGTCAACACTTCTGACACAATCCACACCATCGACAGTCAACACCACCAACACAATCAACACCACCAACACAATCAACACCACCGACACAGTCAACACCACCAACACTGTCAACACCACCGACACAGTCAACACCACCGACACAATTAACACCACTGACACAATCAACACTACTGACACTATCCACACCATCAACAGTCAACACCACCGACACAGTCAACACCACCAACACAATCAACACCACCGACACAGTCAACACCACCAACACAATCAACACCACTGACACAATCAACACCACCGACACAGTCAAAACCACCGACACTGTCAACACCACCGACACTGTCAACACCACCGACACAATCAACACCACTGACACAGTCAAAACCACTGACACAATCAACACCACTGACACAATCAACACCACTGACAGAGTCAACACCACTGACTTATCACCATACTCCACACTTTGAAGGTGATTTTCATGTCTGTGAAATTAATCTTTATATTTAAAGTCGGAAGCTGATATTTTGTAAATGTCACTAACCCCTTGTGAAAGTAATGCTAAATTTGTCCTCAGTCAAAAACCTTAAAGTTGACTGGCCTCCATCTATTTCAAGCTACAGTGATTCACATTCTATTAGGATATAATCAGCTATTTCTGCACGTTCCCTCGGAAATATTATACATAGAAAAATGACAAGAACAAGCGTCTGAGACTGAGGCACCTATAAAGCTGAAAACACACCAATATAGTTTGTAAACCTAACAATGTTTGTTGAACTGTGAAAAAGCAACATCTGATGAGACATAGCAATATTCAAACCAAGCCTCAATTACTACATTTTGTATTTGTATTTTAGTTGTCTAGAGAAAATCGTTTAGAGAAAAAGACATCCTGCTTATTTTACAGAGCGCTCCGGGATGACTGAATTACTTTTCTTGTTGTTTCTGATTATGTCATTCCCAGCTCTCCTCCGCTGTCCTACCACAGGTAGAAAATGACGTCAGACATCGGATCTTCTATAAACGCTTTCTTCGCTACAAGTCCATCAGTTTCTCTGACGATGGCTGAGCTCGAGACAGAGTCGCTGCATTTCTCCGTCGGCATCCTCGGGATCTCCGGTGGTATGTCGTGATTACTTATGATCGTATAATGTATTTTAGTTAACTAAACCCGTCTTGCAATTCAAGACCTGCATTGCGATTGTATTACATTGTAAGCTAAATGTACAATATTGTTGTGTTTATTTCACTATGGGAATTTTATCATATGGTCGTTTACTGTTGCTGACAATTTGATAATAGTCAAACAAAACGTAAGCGATACAGAAAGAATTGGGGCATTTGATTTATTATCTTCTCTTCCTTTTTACTTGGAATATTAAGTAATTATTGTGTTCACAAACAAATATATTTTCATGTAGGCTATCAACTGATCGCATGGGGTTATTTCCGAATAGGTTTCAGGTTAGAAATTTGAGTGTACAGGTGTTTCAGTAAAATGTCAGTACAGACACTATATCAAAAGAGGGTGTTTAGATGTTTATGTCAAATATTACTCTGTTCTAAACCCTACTGTGTTCTGATCCGTTGATCTGTTGCAGGTTCTCTTTTGTTGCTGGTTAATAACTATGGCAGCTCCC
Source organism: Esox niger (assembly GCA_016801105.1). Taxonomy (NCBI): domain Eukaryota; kingdom Metazoa; phylum Chordata; class Actinopteri; order Esociformes; family Esocidae; genus Esox; species Esox niger. The sequence goes on along the minus strand of JACXGJ010013155.1, from coordinate 7,138 downwards.
CTGACAAATACTTAATACCCCATACTGCATTGGGAGTTCTGCTGCTCATCATCGCGGCTCTCTTGGCCTACTCTGGTAGCCTTTCATTTTCCACGAACATTGTTTCAGTCATAGCCTAGTATGTAACTACTAGATTGTCCACCATGGCATGAATCAAGATGTTTATTTCCCTCCCTCCCTCCATGAAGGAGTGCGCCGCAGCCTGTCCCAGTCCTCCTTGTTCTCCAGTGTGTGTCTGAGCGTGTCAGCGCTGTGGGGTGGCTCTGGACTGGTCCACTTGTTGGTTGGGAAGGGGGTGCTAGGGGTCTCAGAGCTGAAGGTCTCCCTGGTTCCTGGCCTGGCAGCCTTCGCCCTGGCCCTCCTCATCTTCGCTACAGTGTCTGTCCTCCAGAGAGAGGTGGTTCTATCTATCTATATCTATATTAATCCATCTATCTGAATTGTGAGCAGACGTATGGTCAAATCCTTGTAGATTTAAAGTAAATCCTGCTACAACAACATTATGATATTTGTATTATAGTACTGTTCAATTATAGTATTGTTACATTATTGTGATGTATTGTGTTATAGTATTGTTATATTATTGTGATGTATTGTGTTACAGTATTGTTATATTCTTGTGATGTATTGTGTTATAGTATTGTTATATTTTTGTGATGTATTGTGTTATAGTATTGTTATATTCTTGTGTAATAGTACTGTTATATTCTGTGTAATAGTATTGTTATATTCTTGTGTTCCAGGTGGTCCTGTTCATCATCTGCCTCTCTATCAGTCTGGCCTGTGGACACCAGATTGCCGGCCTCAGCTCCCCGAGCTTTGGCCAGTCAGGCACAGCCGCGTGCTATCTGCTGGTCACCTTGGTGGGTGTGTACTTTGGCTGTGGGCGTCTGCTCTCATACATCACCCAGGGCAGTGTGGAGGCGCCTGGGACAGGGCTGAGGAAGAGGGCATGGGGTCAAGGTTTAGGGGTCAGTGGTCAAGAGGAGCGTAACGACGTGGTACCTGTGGGCCTGGTGATGAACCTCCTGTCCGCCAGTGTGTTAGCCTGCCCCCTGCTGGCAGTGGTCCCTCAGCTCTCAGTGGGTCACGTCCCCTGGCTGTGGACGGCCGCTGTCTTTCAGGTGGGGGTGTGTGTTCTGTCCTTCAGAGCCATGGACCCCCTGGCCGCCACCTTCTATGGCTTCACCTCCATCCTGCGCTTTGCTGAGGGCTACACAGCCCTCCTGGCAGGCTTCGCCATTTTCCCCTCCTCCCCAGTCCCCTTCCCTTCAGTGTTCTCAGTTCTGTTCTTCATCCTGGCCCTGTTCAGCTGTCAGAAGGGTTTGTCTGAGGGGCTCTACCAGCTGTTCTATGTAGCATACACTATCGCCCTGGCAGCCCAGCCCTCCCTCTCCTTCCAGGCAGGAGCACAGGGCGTCCAGGCTGCCCTTTACGTTCTCTCAGCCGTCATGTTACTTGTCACCTCCTACAACAATGTCTCAGCCAATAGGATCCCTACAGGGGAGGGCATGTTCAAAGCCCTGGTGGGGCGTGTCAGCAGCCTGTCGCTCCGCCCCCACAGCCAAACCAGTCACACACCACACCTCGGTTACTCCAGATACGCGGATGCTGAGGTGTTGGGCCACGCCTGCTCCGTCCTCTCCGCCTTCTCCATCACAGTGTCTGGGGGGGCCCGGGCCCCGCTGGGCGTACTGGTCTTGCCCTGGGCGGTGGTGGCTGGTGGTGTCCTGCAACTCCTGGTCGGCTCCGTGGCTTTCTCCCGTGGTGAGTCTCAGAGACTGTGTTACAACTCAACACCTGTTACCACATGGACGTTTTTCAGGATTATTCCAATTAGTTAATGAATTAAAGCAACATTTAATTAAATAAGAGAGCATACAATCCTTCCATAAAAGGTACCTGTACTCCGGAGATTTGATGTTGGCAAACAAGGAGGCCTTTAGCGGAGTAGTGACATTCTTAGACAAAATCCTAAACCCTATTTCCAAAATTGTTGTGACACTGCGTAAAACGCCAGAAAAAACAGAATGCCGTGATGTGCAGATCATTCATCCCTGTATTTTATTGAAAATAGTAGAAAGACAACAAGAAACTAAGAAATAATCTTGTTTTTGTAAAAATACATACCCATTTTGAAAATGATGCTAGCAACAGGTTTCAAAAAAGTTGGGACAGGAGCATGTTTACCGCTGTGTTGCATCACCTCTTCTTTTTACCAGACCCTGTTAGCATTTGGGAAACGGAGGAGACCATTTGCTAAAGATTTGAAAGTGAAATGTTTTCCTGTTCTTGCTTGAAATAGGGTTTCAGATGCTCAACCTTTCAGGGTCTCCTTTGTTGTATTTTTCATTTCATAATGTGCCAAACGTTTTTAGTGAATGACAGATCTGTACTGCAGGCAGGCCAGTTTAGCACACAGACTCTTTTACTATGGAGCCATGCTGTTGTAATATGTGCAGAATGTGCTTTGGCATCGTCTTGCAGAAATAAGCAAGGTCTTCTCTGAAAAATATGTCATATGGTTAGCAGAATATGTTCCTCCAAAACCTGTATTCATTGTTCAGCATTATAGATGCCTTCACAGAAGTGCAAGTCTCCCATGCAATGTGCACTAATGCACCCCCATACCATCACGGATGCTGGCTTTTGAACTGTGTGCTGATAACAAGCCAGATTCTCCCTCTCTTCTTTATCTGGGAGGACGCAGCGTCCATGATTCCCAAAATACATTTCAAATGTATATTTGTCCGACCACAGGACAGTTTTCTACTTTGCCTCAGTCCATCTTAGATGAGCTCGGGTCCAGAGAAGGGGGCTTTTGGGCAGTTCTGTATCTTGTTTATATATGGTATCTTCTTTGCATAGTAGTGTTTGCAGTGATGTACGGCATTCACAGATCAGTGGTTCTCTGAAGTGTTCCTGAGTCCATGCAGGGGTTTTCACTACAGAATCGTTTCTGTTTTTGATGCAGTTCAATTTTTTAGCATTACACAATTTTTCCAGTCTTTTGTTGTGTCTGTCCCAACGTTTTTGAAACGTGTTCCTGCCATAAAATTCAAAGTGGGCATATATTTTTCAAAAAACAATATTTCAGCACTTGACATGTTTCCTTTGTACTATTTTCTATTGAACATAGAGTTTAAATGATTTGCACATCATTGCATTCTCTTTTTATTTACATTATACACCGTGTCACAATTATTTTGGAAACTGGGTTGTACAATAAAATATTGTGCTTTCATTGTGTATATTAATCTCTGTTTTTTCCATGTGCATACGCGGTGGCGTAGGTAAAACCCTGGAGAGCACAGCATTTCTCCTGTATGGTGTCATGTGGTCTATCTGGGGACTAACCCGCTATGGAGGTCTGTATGGAGATGTCCGTGGCTTTAACCTGGCGGTCGGGATCATCAGCTTCCTGTTGTTCAACAGTCTGGTGATGTTTGGAGCGCTGCTGCTGAATGTAGCCTGGGTCGCCTACGCCACAACATTTCAACTAATCATCATATCCTTCCTGCTGGATGCCATGGGAGCACTGCCTTATGGGTAATTAATATGGATTTAGTAACTGCCCTGTTTCTGTGATACGGTTATGAAGTTGGTGTGTCGAACGTCTCCTGACCGCTTATTATCTAACAGGTATGACATAGGCGTGTCCATCGTGTTTGGATTGGTGTCGTTCTACTGCTTCCTGTCTGGACTGTTAAACATGACCTTCCTGACCCCCTGTCTGCCCCAGGGTCGGCCATTAGTTAGGTTGAGTGGGACGAGTGGAGGGAAAGACATTTGTCCACACGTCCCAGCGCGCAAGGCAACAGCTGTTCACCAGATAGCAGGTGAGACAGCAAGCACCCTGTTCTCTATAGTACACTAGTATTAACTAAGTGTTTATCCCTAAACCCAACCCCAGCCCTAAGTATGTATCCCTAACCCAACCTCAACCCTCAGTGTTTATCCCTAAACCCTACTTCAACCCTCAGTGTTTATCCCTAACCCAACCCTAAGTGTTTATCCCTAAACTCAACCTCAACCCTAAGTGTTTATCCCTAAACCCAACCCCAACCCTAAGTATGTATCCCTAACCCAACCCTAACCCCAACCCTAAGTGTTTATCACATAATCTAACCCCAACCCTAAGTGTTAATCCCGTAATCTAACCCCAACCCTAAGTGTTTATACCGTAATCTAACCCCAACCCTAAGTGTTTATCCCGTAATCTAACCCCAACCCTAAGTGTTTATCCCGTAATCTAACCCCAACCCTAAGTGTTAATCCCGTACTCTAACAATACATTTCTGTCTCCAGAGATCATGAAGAGTGGAGGGATTTGTGGGATGCCCACTGACACTGTTTATGTGTTAGTAGCAGCTTGTAACAGACCAGAGGCTGTGGAAAAGGCCTACAGGTGACCTGTCACCAAACTACCTCTCTGCCAAACTTTGAATACTTTGTCTCTTACCTGGTTAGATAAAGGTTGAAGTTAAAATTTCACTAAATAACATGAAATCTTTATTAAATGAATAAATTGTTACCTTTCCATATTCACAAATTTTTCCAGTCCTCAATATGTTTACTGTGCTGTTGCCAACTTTCCTTCAATCTGTAGTGGTTGCAATGTTCTGCCCCGAGAAAAGCTCCCTGGTACATAAAGCTGTTATTGTTTGAGTTGTTGCCCAATGTATGCAGATAGTATCGCTGGGCTGGTTTAGTCACCTACATCCTGCCAATAACTTTGAGTCCTTACAGGAGGCTCATCGTTATGCAAACAAGATCTAGCCTGATCTTCCCTGTCCCCACTAACATCAAACTGCATGTCTCACCACATTTCTACAAACTAGTCTGTCAACCAGTCTAAGCCCCTGTATGACAACCAATGTACATCTTACTTGTCTGCATGGATGTCTATCTACCTGTATGAATACCTGTCTGTCTGCATATCTAACCATCTTTTTACCTACCAGTCTTCCAACCTGTCTAACCCCCTGTATGACTACCAATCTACTTGTAAGAATACCTGTCTGCCTATCTGTATACGTACCGATATACCTCTCTGTCTGTCTATGCACACGTCTATCTACCTGTAAAAATGCCTGTCTGTCTTTCTGTCGGTCTGTCTGCCTATCTGTATGTCTACATATCTACCTGTCTGCCTGTGTACTTATATACCTGTCTGTGTGTGTACCTGTCTGCCTGTCTCCTGCAGGTGTAAGCAGCAGGCCCAGGACAGGCCAATGTCTTTGTGGGTGTCCAGTATAAACCAGTTGGAACCGGTCAGATCCCTGCTGTCTCCGCTGCTCTGGGACTTCATGAGCGCTGCGTGGCCGTCCTCCATCAGCATGGTCATTCCCCGAGGTGTGTGTCCTGTTCTAGCACATGTGTGTACAGCATGTTTTAGTGGGGGCGTGTATGTGAGTGCATGTTTGGTATGCATGTGTGTGATGTGTTGTATGTGTGCTGAATATCTCCTGCGTCACTCCATCAGGGCCGTGGATGGAGATGTTTGGTTTGGGGGAATCATCTAAACACATAGGAACCCCTCAAAGCATCGCCATCAGAAACCCTGACTGTGCTGTCGCCACACACCTCATGAACCTGGTATGAACTCTGACCCCTGTAAACACAGAGTATCTAAATGGTACTGGGCCTGTTGTCTACACTAGATATAGTTAATTGGTATTGGCAGGGCCGGCTCCAGGCATAAGCAATATTAGCGTTAGCTTAGGGCCCCCAGCTGCTAGGGGGCCTCTGACTGCTAGGGAGCCCCTAACCAATAAAAGAGATGGGACCCAATTCTGGGTCTTGGGCCTGTTGTGGGTCTTGGGCCTGTTGTCTCTACATTAGATATATCAAAATGGTATTGGGCCTTTTGTCTAAGATACGTTATATCTAAGTGGTGTTTTGTTGGTATGTCGGTACGTTATATCTAAGTGGTGTTTTGTTGTTATGTCGGTACGTTATATCTAAGTGGTGTTTTGTTGTTATGTCAGTACGTTATATATAATTGGTGTTTTGTTGTTATGTCGGTACGTTATATCTAAGTGGTGTTTTGTTGTTATGTCAGTACGTTATATATAATTGGTGTTTTGTTGTTATGTCGGTACGTTATATCTAAGTGGTGTTTTGTTGTTATGTCGGTACGTTATATCTAAGTGGTGTTTTGTTGTTATGTCGGTACGTTATATCTAAGTGGTGTTTTGTTGTTATGTCAGTACGTTATATCTAAGTGGTGTTTTGTTGTTATGTCGGTACGTTATATCTAAGTGGTGTTTTGTTTTTATGTCGGTACGTTATATATAATTGGTGTTTTGTTGTTATGTCGGTACGTTATATCTAAGTGGTGTTTTGTTGTTATGTCGGTACGTTATATCTAAGTGGTGTTTTGTTGTTATGTCGGTACGTTATATCTAAGTGGTGTTTTGTTGTTATGTCGGTACGTTATATATAATTGGTGTTTTGTTGTTATGTCGGTACGTTATATCTAAGTGGTGTTTTGTTGTTATGTCGGTACGTTATATCTAAGTGGTGTTTTGTTGTTATGTCGGTACGTTATATCTAAGTGGTGTTTTGTTGTTATGTCGGTACGTTATATCTAAGTGGTGTTTTGTTTTTATGTCGGTCCGGTAGGTGGGTCCCATTGCTGTGACGTCAGCCAACCCCACAGGAGAAGCAGATACAACACACCACAACCAGGTGTACGCTAAGCTAGGAGACAAGGTGAGGTAGACAGGCTAGGAGAAAATGTGAGGTAGACATGCAGGGAGGCAAGGTGAGGTTGATACAGGTGAGGAGACAAGGTGAGGCAGATACAGGTGGAGAGACAAGGTGAGGAAGATACAGGTGAAGAAGCAAAGTGAAGTCGATACAGGTCAGGAGACAAGGCGAGGTTGTCACAGTTGAGGAGACAAGGTGAGGTAGATACAGATGAGGAGACAAGGTGAGTAAGATACAGGTCAGGAGACAAGGCGAGGTTGACACAGGTGAGGAGACAAGGTGAGGTAGATACAGGTCAGGAGACAAGGCGAGGTTGACACAGGTGAGGAGACAAGGCGAGGTTGACACAGGTGAGGAGACAAGGTGAGGTAGATACAGGTGAGGAGACAAGGTGAAGTAGATACAGGTGAGGAGACAAGGTGAG
>JACXGJ010013154.1:0-16792 GCA_016801105.1 Esox niger | reverse complement strand
TGAGATGGAATAGTGTGTATTAAGGCCAGGTCCTGAGATGGAATAGTGTGTATTAAGGCCAGGTCCTGAGATGGAATAGTGTGTATTAAGGCCAGGTCCTGAGATGGAATAGTGTGTATTAAGGCCAGGTCCTGAGATGGAATAGTGTGTATTAAGGCCAGGTCCTGAGATGGAATAGTGTGTATTAAGGCCAGGTCCTCAGATATTAGTTATTTCTCAAGAATGTGTGTGGGAAAGTCACATTGGCAGAGTCTCACAATTCACATGAACTTCAAGACAAAAATATTATTAGTTTGTCAACAAAAAAAACCAACTTGGAAGCAAGTAGGGCCAGCTGCCTCCTGTGTCAAAACAACAATCAGCTATTAGATGACAAATGGCCTCCATTTCAAATGGAAACTAGCTAAACAGTCATAGCATGTTGAACGTCATGGTTTAGTACCTTAGCAGAAACTGTCATGCTGTTATCCTGCATGGTCATGATGGCTTCAGAGATTTTGACGTCTATTGGATCCATGACAGCTTCAATGTTGAAGGGTCCCTGCAGTCGGTCAGCTACCAGCAACATGGCATCTGTCAAAAGACACACACATTACATCTAACAGTGAACACACACACACATCTGAGAAAGGGAACATGACACATCAAAAGGGGAATGTAAAGTCAACAGCCTCTTGCTCCACATGAACACGATAAACCCATCAAACATTGCTCTACATACAAATCACTTCCTCCTCAAACTGCAGCAAAAACTGTCATGACAGCTATCGTACCCGCGTATATTTGTGATGACATGAAGATGTCAAACAAGCTGATGTTAATTGCAAGTAGTTAAAATTGCATATTAATTACAAGCTGTGTTAGCCAATCATTCATAATACAACATGCACACATTTTATTATCTCTGTGCTTCGGTTGATTAAATGAGTACCAGCCAACAGTCCGTATTTGTGAATATAGTCCTGTTGGAATTTAGCACCTGAACAGGCTCATGTTGCTTCCTCTCACTACCCTGAGTATTAACATCACTAATATGGCCAATATACCAAAGCTAAGTGCTTTGTCCAGGCACTCCGTAGTGTGTCGTGCCTGAGAACAGCTGGAAACTTTTGTATATTGGCCATATACCACACCCAAGTCAGGTAATAAGTACCTTATTGCTTTAATATACCACAGGCAGTGTGTACAGGGTAGGCTAATACTGTGTGGCTTCTCACAGTCTGGCTAATGTTTTATTGCTGAATCAAGATGCATTCATTTGCCCAGTATGATTCATAAATTACCCTGTAGTCTGTTTTGTTACCCAAAAAGACACAACACCGTTTCCTTGCTGAAACATCCGGTCTGCCGTTTCTCTCTCAATAATACTCTCCTATACCGATGTTTTGTACTGTAGTGTTAGAGGTGTTGAGTAAGTGGTATGTACTGTAGGTTTAGAGGAGGTGTTGAGTAAGTGGTGTGTACTGTAGGTTTAGAGGAGGTGTGGAGTAAGTGGGTGTACTGTAGGTTTAGAGGAGGTGTGGAGTAAGTGGGGTGTACTGTAGGTTTAGAGGAGGTGTGGAGTAAGTGGTATGTACTGTAGGTTTAGAGGAGGTGTGGAGTAAGTGGTATGTACTGTAGGTTTAGAGGAGGTGTGGAGTAAGTGGTATGTACTGTAGGTTTAGAGGAGGTGTGGAGTAAGTGGTGTGTACTGTAGGTTTAGAGGAGGTGTGGAGTAAGTGGTATGTACTGTAGGTTTAGAGGAGGTGTGGAGTAAGTGGGGTGTACTGTAGTGTTAGAGGAGGTGTGGAGTAAGTGGGGTGAGTCAGGAGGATCCAAAGGGCGAGGAGACAGGCGAGGAGACAGGCAGAGCGGAGCACAACCAAGACAGGTGGTAGATTACTCTGTATGAGGGCTGGCATAGATCAATACGGAAGATATACGAGTCACTGTGGTCCAGCTCTTTGTTTTCATTAGAACAATGTGTTGGTAATCCATGTTCATACAGGGCCTATTCATCTAGCTTCATACACAACCCATTACTGTAAAAGGGATGGAACTATTGACCCATAGAGCTGTGGAAGAGACCGGCTCTAAACAAGTATTTGATCTGTTCATTAGACTCTTGTCTCTCCTTCGCAAAATATCATAAAGCTTTACGGTGCCTGGAGGAAAGGGGAGAGGCGAGGGAGGAGGGGGAGATAGAGGGGGGGAGCGAGTCCTTTCATTACAGTAGAGAGGTAGACGAAGAGAAACAAAAGACCTGGGACCTGGGAGTCTATTAGGAGTAGAAATGAAAGAAGTGTCAGCGGAGCTGAGATGAAAAACCTGTAGGAAGATTCAGGAAGTTCTGAACCTCAGGGGAAGAAGCACAAAGGGATGTGGTTGGCGGAAAAAACCCACTGACAACTAACAGGGTAGTTGTCCTGTTGACCTCAGTCATCCACCCAACAGAGAACCCCACGAGTCACTGTTACAACATCTATAGACGCACGAGCCGAGACTGAAGGGCTAAATGCAGGCTCCAAATCCTCACAGATCGTCAGCAAAGCTGCATGTTTCAATGAGAAAAGTCTGCAAGGGGAGCCAGCACTCAGTTGGAACCCTCAAATCCAATAACTTACATGAGTTCCATTTCTAATTTATTTAAAATATATTCTAAATTCCCCAGAAACAGGTCCAGAGGAGCCTACACAACCGTTCAACAGCACCATGACCTAATGAAAGGTCACACTGTAATGAGGTGAAACAGGTGTTTTCTCATTGATCTGCTACTTCCATCCATCATCCACAGCAAAGAGTAAACAAACCTTGCAGCTCTGATAAGGCAATTAACCGGGACCTTAAAATGGCCTCACTGAATTAACCTTAGAGGATTGTCTAGTGAACAGTTGTACACTTTCACCCTAAATTAAGGGTAAAAAAAACTGCCAACAGCACTGCCGATGGACTACAAGTTGGAGTCATTATTTTGTTGGACTTTAATTATAAAACTGCAGTAGCTGGCTATTGCTATCTGAACAGTGTGGACTACATGAAGAATAGGCTAATTACAATAGCATTCTCCCCAAAACTCTCCCCTTCTGCACGTAGTTGTGAAAAAGTACAACCCCTGACTTTTTTTACACTGAAAGTTTATTCTTACCAATAATTTATTAATCAAGACACACAGATTCATTGTGAGGAAAAAGAACACCCATAACTTCAGTAGCTGTTGTTGCCCACTTTTGCTTAAATAACAATTAATAATTAATATAATAATTAATAATAATTATCTGGTATAATATGGAATTAATGTCTCTCAACAATGGAAAGTTGGCCTGGCCCTGAGACGGTCGTTTTAGTGTTTATGTTTTGTCAGGAAAATTTGTCAGGAAAATGTCAGTTATGTCTTGATATTATTTTTGAGAGCAGAGGTTTCTTTCATCCTGACCCCCCCATTTAGGCAAAGTTTGCACAGTCACTTTCTGGCAGTCACTTTTCTCTATTGCACTTTTGACAATAGAGGCTGGCAGTTTATACTGACCTGTTTTTCTTAGAGGATTCTACGAGCGTGGCTTTGTCAGCTCTTGATGCTGACCTGTTTTTCTTATAGGATTCTACGAGTGTGGCTTCGTTAGCTCTTGATGCTGACCTGTTTTTCTTAGAGGATTCTACGAACGTGGCTTCGTTAGCTCTTGATGCTGACCTGTTTTTCTTAGAGGATTCTACGAGCGTGGCTCCGTTAGCTCTTGATGCTGACCTGGTTTTCTTAGAGGATTCTACGAGCGTGGCTCCGTTAGCTCTTGATGCTGACCTGGTTTTCTTAGAGGATTCTACGAGCGTGGCTCCGTTAGCTCTTGATGCTGACCTGGTTTTCTTAGAGGATTCTACGAGCGTGGCTCCGTCAGCTCTTGGCCTGAATCTTGTCTGAGCTGGACACTCCAAATCAATTTTGGAACACCTAATTTTAGCCATTTTATTTAATAATAAAGGGTGTGTACTAACTTTTTCCGCATGAGGAAACTGCATTTCTGTTTATTTTAATTACATAAATGGTTTAAAAGTAAACAAAAAAAAGTATTTATTAAATTGGTTTACCTACCGCAAAGCATGTGGTTGGGATTTAGCTCAAAAATCCATTTGCCAAATATGCTAAGATAAAAAAATGTAAATGCACCTTTTAGGGGGTGTACTTTTTCATGCGACTGCATGACTGCCTGGGCTTTCTGAAGAGCTTTTGTGTTTGTTGACTGTGCTGCATCAGATTGGCCTTGGTGACGCTTGGTTAGGTTTCCATTTGGAGTCATTTTGAGGTCAGAGCACAGATCAAACTGGAGACTCTGAAGACTGGAGTTACTTTTGTCTGTCTGTCTGTCTGTCTAACTGGAGATCTATGAAGACTGTAGATATTCACTTCTGTCTGTCTGTCTGTCTATTTGGCAAAGAGGATCTCTACTGGGGAAGGTAAATATTAACACCCCACCCAGCTATGTATTAACCAACTGATGTTTCCACACTGGCAGTGGTGGACCTCCGACAGCCCAGCATATTGTTTTTTCAACTGATTTGTACAAACACTTGAATGAATAAGGAACGTGTAGAAAATAAAAGGCCCATAGAGGATGTTACATCGAACTGATTGATTTCACATGACTTCAGCCTACTCTGTGGTTCCTGTTTTTTAGTCATGGAGGACTGATTGGACACATTGCTTCAAAGCATTGTTGAAAATGCAGCTGTCATGTACTGCATTCCACAGTGATGCTATTTGGATGTGAAAAATGTTCACCATACCGTCGGTATTCTGTTGACTTGTCGTTGGTGTGTATGTCGGTGACACTTTGTATCTCAATTCCAGCAGTTGATGCCTATTAAACAACATGTCTGATCATTGTGTCCCTCGGGAAGGTGGGAGATTATTATAAACTACTGAACCAGCAAAAACGTGACTATTTGCCAGAGGAGTTCAGGTGTCAGGCCATTTTTTATTCCATATGGGATCCAAACAACACTGTTGCAACAGTGCATTTTATCTGACTGTCCACTGGTCGCAAAGACAATGATTGACAGGCCTTTGAGGAAGCACTTCTTCAGTTCAACCATTAATTGGTTACATATGCTACGAAGTAATCAGTGGTATATTTCCTTACCTGCTCCCTGCTGGAATCAAACACCAAAATGCATGATACAGAACTAAACATGGTTTCATCGTGTTACCTTCTGGAGTTCATGACAAGCCAAAACTTTGAATGTGACTGAACTGTACACCTTGGTGGTCCAAGGAGGGTGTAAATATACTGTTGAAAGTATATACTGCCACTCCATCAAATTCTTAAACCAGGGGACCCTATATGGATTTGCAACCCCTAGCTTGGGAAACACTGAGCCAAGTCCTCCCAGGAATTGTCTTTATTTTTCGGGAAGAATACAAAAGTTAATCATTCTATAAAACCGAAAGAGGTAACGGTATCAATCCCCAGTAGACAATAAACTACCAATTGTTTTACATAGTTTAATGAAGATTTTATGAAGGCAGAGAATGAGGCAACTTTCTAAAATGATAAAGAGAAAGGTTATTTCGTTGTGCTTCAATACATTTTACCAGACAAGTCACATTTGGAGATGTTGGAAACATTTGTGAAGTGATTACTGGTGACTAGCAAAAACACAAGATTAAGGTGTATTTGAGACGAAATAGCTAGCAGATAGCTCCTGAACAGGGATATGGTTAATTTGTAAAGAGGTTGCTCATCGCTAGCAAATAAATGGGGGCAAGATGTTGTTTTGAGACAGTAACTAGCAACTAGCCAATAGATGTAAGGATCAGGTGTCTGTGAGGGAGTAGCTAGGAGACACAGGAACTCTGTTCTTACTGTTAGCTTTGGTTGAATGTGTTCAGGGTCACAGTTACTGGAACACTAAAACAGCCTGTTGTAATTTACCCTGACAGCAAGGTAAACACACGACCTCCACTTCCTCAATCGCACACTACTCTCAAAATGGTGCACTACTTCAGCTAATTTCCAGGAGAACCTAGTGTACCTCACAAGTAAACAGGGCTCCTCTATGGACACACCCAGGGGGATGGAATGTTCCAGGTCTGACTGACCTTCACGTAGTTTAGATCTGGAGGAAAAAATTAGCTTTTTCATACAGTACACATTGCCATGGAAACCATTGATTAACAAAAAAAGCTGAGATGCTAAAAGGAAAACATTTGCCGGAGTAATACAGTGGAATAATAGTAACTGGGCAACTCACACTAAAAGTATGAGATGAAAATGAATGGATAGTCTATTGAATTAACATCTGATGGAAAAAATGATACACAGTGGTCCAGTAATATGAAAGCGAGCCGTATTAATCAATGAGTTGATTAGAAATCATGTCTCTGGGAAGTAGGCAACAGGAAAATGGATTTACTACAAGTTGTTAAATGAATAATTACATTAAACAAGGCGCGGGCTTAAGTTACGACACATTCCTGATATTGACAATGCAATCATTGACCCAACCACCGACCAAACCAAAAGCGATCAAACTAAAACATACACTCAAATTAAAGTATCCAATATTGACAGAGACGGTGAAACCCTGAGGAGTAGCCTGGGCAAGACAAAGAGAGTTAGATTCTTAATGTCAATTAATAACACTCTGAGAGCCCCTGAACTAATAAAAGCTACTGTACCACAGGGATCCCCCAGAATATGGCAACAAGGTTCTCATTACAGAAAATGTTTCAGATGGAAACCAAATATGAATGCCATAGTGGTTATATATGACACACTACCATAGTCAGGTCCTTGGTTACTGTAATGAAGGCAGAAGGAATGTCCTCTAAATCGAGGAGAAAGTAATTTGGTCTGCCTAACTAAAGCTAGAACTGGGCCCTCCCAAACCCCCCTCAAAATGTATATTATTATTACGACATACTGAAGATGGAAAACCCAACAGGAATGTTTCTAAAGCTTTAATCATTAATCCCAACCCAACACAGCGACTGACGCAGTAATGACGTGCAAAATAATTTGAATCATATTTCTAAGGTTTGAAACTCCTTCCTACAGGGTCAGTGATTAATTACAGCTCCTTAACATAAAGCAAGGCTGGCTATAAGCAGCTGACTTCTCTTTCATCAGCTCCTCATCAAAACAAAAACACCTGCAGGGAGCAAGTGTCACAGAGTGCCTCCCAAATGCCCCCTACTCCCCCCAGAGCACTATTTTTTATTATTACCTGGAGGGCTCGAAGTGGACACTAGCAGTTTGCATGTGATGACACCATGACAGTGTTCAGGTTTGTGCTGTGGTCCCTGCTGGAAACAGATGCCCTAACAAGCCTCGTTGTCAGTCTGTGAAGAATTAAAATATACAAAATGTGTAAAACCCACGTGGGAAGATGTTGGATGCCAGCAGGAATAATTAGTCAAAGGGAACGATCCGAATGGCACTCTATTCCCTGTGAAGTATTCTTCCTTTGACTCGATATTGGTCACTAAAGAGGGAATAATGTGCCACTCGGAATGCAAGGTGATTCATTCAGAATAAAGAGAGAATCTTAAATCAGAGGAGAGAGTTCAGGCACCCACACTGGAACATTTCCAGCCTGGGAATTCCTCACAGAAACACTGATTCACAGTACTACATCTTCAGCTTGGAAGCTCTCACAGAAACACTGATTCACAGTCCTACATCTCCAGCCTGGGAAGTCCTCACAGAAACACTGATTCACAGTCCTACATCTCCAGCCTGGGAAGTCCTCACAGAAACACTGATTCACTATCCTACATCTTCAGTCTGGAAGCCCTTACAGAACACTGATCCACGCAGAAAAAAATATTTACTGACATACACAGAGATGATTTAAAGATCAAGTTCTCTGTCAAAGCAACCATGTCCTGGAATTTTCCTTCATGTTAACTTTGAGCAGGACACAAAATGAACTGTCTTCATTGGGGCTATGATTTGTTTTCAATCAAATGTAAGAAAACATCACTTTTCCATGATTACGTTCTCAGAAAACAGGACAACCAGTGAAATTTAGCTGATGTTCCTAAGGAATCATATTTCCACCCCTCCCTTCCGAGGAAGCTAATGTACAACCCTGTTTCCAAAAACGTTGGGACGCTGTGTAAAATGGAAATCATATAAACCGTATCTTCAATAGAAAATAGTAAAAAGAAAAAACTTAACCTGGAGGAAAATCACACAACTAATTACATCACTTGACAACAAGACAGTAGCATGATTGGGTATTAAAAGATAATTCCAGAGAGGATGGGCCTATCAGAAGTAAGGATGGGGAGGGGTTCACCACTTCGAAAGGCTGCACAGGCAAATAGTGCAACAATTTAAGAATATAATTTTTCAACATAAAATTGCAAAGAGTTTGGGGATCTCACCATTTACTGTGTATAATATCATTAAAAGGTTCAGAGAATCCAGAGAAATCTCTGTATGTAAGGGACCAGTCCGAAAACTAATATTGGATGGCTGTGATCTTTGGGCCCTCAGGTGGCACTGCATTAAATACAGACACAATTCTGTAGTGGACATCACTGCATGGGCTCAGGAACACTCCCGAAAACCATTGTCTTTGAACAGAATATGTTGCTGCCCAACAAACTTGCAACCATGCAAATAGGAAACCATATATAAACAAGACACAGGAACGCCCCCACCTTCTCTGGGTCCAAGCTCATTTAAGATGGACTGAGGCAAAGTGGAATTATTTTTGGGAATCATGGACACCGCTAAAGAAAGGGACCCTTTGATTCTGATATCAGTGTCAACAGTTAAAATGCCAGCATCTGTGATGGTATGGGGGTGCATTAGTGCCCATGGTATGGGTGACTTGCACATTTGTGAAAGCACCATTAATGCTAAACTTTATATGAAGGTTTAGGAGCAACATGTGCTACCATCCAGATTGTGTCTTTCAGGAAAGGTTGTCCTTATTTCAGCAAAACGATGCCAAACCGCATTCTGCACGTTTTACAACAGCATTTAAAGTTAGAGTCCGGGTGCAAAACTGACCTGCCTGCAGTTTCCCTTTGCAAACATTTGGCTTATTATGAAACGAAAAATATGACACAGGAGACCCTGAATTGTTGAGCAGCTGAAATCCTGTGTAAAGCAAGAACGGGAAAACATTTCACTTTCAAAATTACAGCAATTGATCTCCTTAGTTGCCAAAGTATTACAGAGTAATACAGAGTATTCTTTAAACAGTGACAAACCTGCCTAAGTCCCAACTTTTTTAACGTGTTACTGGCATCAAATTCAAAACAGACATGCATTTTCCAAAAACAAAAACAAATCTCTGTTTCATCATATGCTATGTTGCCTTTTTACTATTTTCAATTAAATACATGATATGTAAAATATATATAAAATCTGTTTTGATTAGCATTTCATGCAGTTTCCCAAATGTTTTGGAAACAAGGTTTTAAATGTAGGAGCATTGTGAGGGTTTTACCAGGTTCAATGTGACCACAAGCCCCAGAGGGAAGCAGATCCCATCACGATCTGCCAATGTGTCCCACTGAGGATGGACCACACACTAATCAAACACGCTTCCAAATACTGCTTTAGTTAAAAAGAAGATGCTCACCTTTCTATGTTTCACAACTTATTATAAAAAATGATGATATGAAATAACTAATGATATTTCACAACTAATTATAAAAAATGATGTGTGTATATATAATAGGAAGCCAATTAATACTGAAAAGGATCTGAGATGGTATGCCTTCAATAAAATGAATCTTTAGTTTTGTGAAAGGAAAGTTTTTGAGAATCGAACATCTGTACTCTGGGACAACTACAGAGTCATTCTACAGTGTCATTCTGCAGTGTCATTCTACAGTGTCAGTGTCATTCTACAGTGTCAGTGTCATTCTACAGTATCATTCTAATACTCTGTCTGCTCCTAATTGTGCAGCATTTCTCCCACAGTGTCCTGCATGGCAGCCTATGCCTAAATGGTGCATTGTGTTTTACCAGGGTCTACATATAATATGGTACAGGGAGCCATTTGGCACCCAGCCTGGAAGAGAAGATTACAGAACCAAGACATGAAAACTATTCTATGACTAGATGAGAGTGAAACAAAACCCCGCTCGGCTTCACGACGTAACTTTAAAAGGCACATTTTTGTGAAGAGCAACAGCAACACTCCTTTTCGCAAATAAGATGTAAATTGTTTCTAAAAAATCTGTCGTTGCTCTCCTAATGTAGTTGTTTTGCGTCAGCAGCAGAGGCAGTCGCCCACTCAGACAATATAATGGGTCCCTAACTGGAGAAAGAGAGAGAAAAAGAACAGAGAGAAACACAGAACGAAGGATAGCAGAAAGAGAACAGAGTAAGACAGACGGGGAGAGAGCATGAGAGATGTTATTTCATCCTAATTAACCATAAAATCTACACATTTAAAAACAGGATGCTTTTGCTTTCCTACAACATTTTTGCTTTACCTATTTGAAGTACATATTCCCGGAAACGTCCAAAACCTCAGAACACATTTACATTTCAGTCATTAAGCAGACTGACTTGGACATGGGGATCAATAAATTATTTAAGTATCAATACATGATTTATTTATAAATATGCAGAATATACTGCACTTAGTGGAATCCTTCAATAACTACAAAGGGAATCACAGAAATTCAGCAAATAATAAATGTTATTTGCACTATTCCAGATGGCTTCATAGTCAACAATTAATTTAGCTATTAGTGGCTTTTAAGAGCCATTAGCTGAAGTACTTTAGTTTTAGTGCTTTATAATTCCCTCAATATCAACTAGAGGAGAAAGACTGAGATACAGCTCCTTCAACCATATAATGCAGAATCTTGTTTCTTCATGTTATTTCAAAATCCTCCACACAAGTTCCTAACCTACAAACATACTGTAGAAAGTCAAGAGTTTCTAACATCTAAAAGAAAATGCAAAATGTCAAGTTTCTAACCTCTAAACAGTGACAGAAGTATCTGAGTTCCAGTCAAAGCTTTTATTACTATGTAGGTTTTACATTACAATGAGAGAAGAACAGCAATTGCTCTAAAACCATCCTCGTTGTTTCTAAATAATAATGGCAATACCATAAACATGTTAGAAAAATGCCGAATGACGTCTGTCCTTGCAAGGTCAGGTATTGAAAGGTAGTGGAAACCCGTACACACTGGTAATTCCACTGTCTTCTTGAGATTCTCCTTGTTAAAAAAAATAGATTTTTCCTAAAATGTCATTTTTATTTAAAAGAATGCAATTTCTCAATTAATGTTTGCATGTATCCGTATCTGAGCTATTTACTTCATGGTCATTTGTCTTTTTCGCTTAACCATTTAAAAAAAATATCAATGCAATGTATGCAGTTGTCCCATCTAGCTATTTTAAGATGAATGCACTGACTGTAAATTGCTCCAGATAAAAGTGTCTTCTAAATGAACAAAATGCAATATTGAACCCTGTGTTGCAGTTTAATAAAATGGGCCTGGGAGATTTTCTTCAGAACAAACAGCCATTACAAAACCATTTGGGTGATAAAGGTAAGGACCGTTGGACTGAGACATTAGTACAGGACTGTTTCAGAGCTAAAGTGCTTAATGTGCTTGATTGGTGTCAGGGTTCCCACTCCGGAAACAGAAGGCACTCTGATGAAGTCATAGAAGAGTCTGAAATACTCACGGGAGGCTGTATAACTTTTTTAATCAAGAGCCGCATGATGAAAACAGCAAGAACAAGAACAACAACTGCGACTTAAATAAGTCTCCAGATTTGTCTTGACAGGTCTGTCTAAACTTTCTAGTCACATAGCATATTCTATTTGTGTACTGTTGTCATGCATTTTTCATAAACACATCCCAGCTTGACATCACCTTTTGGCTTTGGAATTATGAATCTCTAACACGATGTCACCTTCCTGGCATTGTGAAAATACCAAATTAATATATTCCTCTGTCATTACAAATGTCTTAAAATATGCCTCAGAACAAAATTGCAACAATTCAATATTCAATACTTCTACACCTTTTGAAGCACTGGGACAGGCATGAAATCAGAGTATTAGCGGTGGATTGGAAAGCTTTCTCATGTCGGTTGTTTCTTAACTTGGCTACCCTATGAGAGGTCCTTGTACTACACACTCCTCATCTACATAGTGCCTAGAACACACACCAGCTAACTCTAGCTAATGCTAATATCCACATATAGACTTAGCTACCGAAGTCCCTAGTACACACACCAGCTAACTCTAGCTAATGCTAATATCCACGTATAGACTTAGCTACCGAAGTCCCTAGTACACACACCAGATAACTCGTTCAAATGCTAACATCCACATATAGAACGTTTTTACACTATGTTAGTGTTATTAAGATTATTGAGACTTTCTCTGATTTTTGTCAGTCATAATTTTTTTACTCAGGTCTAAAGATGATTCCTCACACAGTGTGTTTTGGAGAGGAAAATTACTGGTGGCACGTTCCATGTATAAAGACAATCAGAAGAAAAATAACTAATATGGTTGGGAAGCAACTAAAGAAAACTCACAACAGCACGTCAAAAATTCAACTATCACCAGCAACAGTTTCATTAGAGTGCCATGTCAGTTAGCCCCCAATGAACACACACAACAAAAATCTAGCCAACACTGACAATCAGATAACTGTATGGTCTCAGGTACATGGCCAACAAGCAAAGTGCTAATGCTAATCCCCACATAGCCTCTGCTAAATAAATAGCTACCACCAGAAAATCCCCAGAAAATAGGGATGACCATGAGGTGACCTCTTGACGTTTTGGGAACTTCAAAGTGACAATTTTTTTTTATTAAGTAGCTCCCATATGCTGTCTGAGCTAACATTAGCCACGCATAGCTCCAAGCACAGCCTTAGGGTTTTAATGGCCCAGTAATGGGTCTGTCTATTCTCGCCTGGTTAATTTAATACTCTCTAAGCTTCAATGACAGAATTCAGTTGAATTTAAGCATGTGAGGTGAATTAAGGTGATTATTTAAGTTGCATTCTTACAGTCCAAGAGTTATTGTGGAGATGGTTACAGTAAGCACCAATTTCTGGTTTATCTCAGAGTGGTGAATCTACAGATGAATCAGAGCAGCTGGACATATTAGTCACTCAGTGTTAATGCCTGAGTGCGGTGTGGAGAGAAGGAAAGAGAGAAAGAAAGAAGACAACCAGAACAAAAAGATGTGGAAATCTTCTCCTCGCGGCACTAAGTCATCCAGCCTTTAGCCGTCTGTCGTCCTGCTTGTTGATAGCTGTCATAGCTGTCACTGACACCATCAGTGTCCCTGTGAGATGAGAGATGCTCCCATCACACAGGCCCCTACAGACAGAATGCTTCACTTGAGATATGAGGGCTTGATAAAAGACAGTTTGACTCACCATTAAGCTATACAAACCCGCCAATTCGCTATAAATTTCACCTGCGAAGGGGACGTGTGGACAGAGGAGCTGTGACAAACTTAAAGGCTTTTTTGAGAATAAGGGAAAGTGTCACTAGAGTTATCTCTAAATGGATTTAATAAGAAGTGGAACTATGTGGAACAGAGACGCTTAACCCCTAATTGGAGCCAGCCAGCAGCAGACAGCAGAAAACTACATCTGGACTGGCATCTATTTACTCTAGCTTAACAGTTAGTTTAAATGCCCTCTGCTCAATGTACTTCTATGTTTCACTGGATGTCTTCATTTGGTGTCTATTCTGCTTAGTTACATTCTATCAACTAGCGATAACAATAAGCCCCATTCATTTCCACACTGACCTTTCCTCTGAGTCACTAATTAGAGAAGGCATGAGGTTAACGGTGTCACACAGAACAGGAATGAAAGACCCGGGGCTCTTAGAAACCCAGCATCCGCCCCGCCTTCAGTCAGAACGCCACGTCTAACGTGTGACTGACTGAACGTCCTCAGTTTGTGCGCTGATAAAATCTTCTAGGTCAAAAGTGGACTCTGGCAGTCAAAAGATGATTTCATTTAAAATACTGTAAAACATTTTGTCCCACACATCTAAAATGGGTACAGCAATTCAAGCTGGGCTCATGCACTTACAGCTGCCTATTATTGGACTATAATTGAGTTGGTTTATGTTGACTTCAGGCTTGTTGCTTTGACAAACCAAAGCCAAGCAAGTCATTGTGAAAGGCCAAGATTACTTTGACAGCAGACAGACCATTGACCCGGTTTGGTCGCACAGTGGTGACCCTTTACCTTGACGCTCTGAGAAACAAAATTAATGGGCTTTTCTTGAGTCATAAATCAAAACTAAAACGTATTCCCAAAGTTATTATGCTTTGGTACTACATGTGTGGTCCGTCTCTGCTGGGTCTAGATGACTGCCTGTATTGGTCGGTTTCTGCTGGGTCTAGATGACTGCCTGTATTGGTCGGTTTCTGCTGGGTCTAGATTACAGCCTGGATTGGTCCCTCTCTGCTGGGTCTAGATTATAGCCTGGATTGGTCCCTCTCTGCTGGGTCTAGATTACAGCCTGGATTGGTCCCTCTCTGCTGGGTCTAGATTACAGCCTGGATTGGTCCCTCTCTGCTGGGTATAGATTACAGCCTGGATTGGTCCCTCTCTGCTGGGTCTAGATTACAGCCTGGATTGGTCCCTCTCTGCTGGGTCTAGATGACTGCCTGTATTGGTCGGTTTCTGCTGGGTCTAGATGACTGCCTGTCTTGGTCTGTTTCTGCTGGGTCTAGATGACTTCCTGTATTGGTCCGCCTCTGGACCAGGGGGTTGCGGCCGTCTCCGCTGTTCACTCAAGAGCAGAAAACATACAACTCATCCAGAAGTATCTAGGAATTCATGCTGAGATGTTCCCAGGGCAAACTACACAGACATGTGGGTCAGAACCAGTCCAGAATGGCCGATGTGGTCACCTTGTCTGGGTGTTTATATTTAAGTGGTAATTAATTATATAATTAAATGACTTTAAAAAATAACAACAATTGACCAACTTAATATATATACAGACCATTTTAGATGTATGTAGTTAAGTATGTTAGTGATTCTGCACATCACCTTGCTAGTTAGGCCCTTTTAGACCCTTGTTAGGCCATTGTTAGGCCATTGTTAGGCCATAGTTAGGCCATTATTAGCATTGTTAGGCCATTGTTAAGCCATTCTTAAGCCATTGTTAGCATTCTTAGGCCATAGTTAGGTCATTGTTAGCACTGTTAGGCAATTGTTAAGCCATTGTTAGACCACTGTTAGCATAGTTAGGCCATTGTTAAGCCATAGTTAGGCCATAGTTAGGCCATTGTAGCTCACTTGGTAAGATCATGGTTCTTGCATTTGGCCGGTTTGATTCCCTGAAATCTTTTAATAAGGGCACCTGTAAAATGACTTAAATGTTACTTATAACTACTGTACCCAGCCCATCCCCCTCAGAGGGCATGGCGGGAGTATCATGAAGCATAGTGTTCCTGACTGGTCAGGTTGTGGGCAGGTCCCGTTACACTGGGAGACATGCCATGCAATTAAAAATAAATGAGCAAATAAAATCAATGCAGATCTCTTCCACTGTGGTGACAAAGGACTCAACAGAGGACAACAGGGGCCTACATCTTAATTAACAGAAATAATGAGCCAAGGAGGAAAAGAATAGAAAAATAGGAGAGAGTGAACTCTAAAGTTGACTCAGTGTAACTTATAAAATGCAAGCCAAAGTCTATTTAAAGGGTAGTTACCAAAGTAACATTGGATCTAACTGTGTGATCTTTGACAAAGTAATATGTTATGAAAATCTGGTTACTTATAAAAAAGATTTATGTTTTGGAGTTCCGAAAAATGTATGCAATAACTGATGTTTTTATATCTTTAGAACTACCCACAGTGGACTGTTGTCAAGATCATACAGATGACCACTGAGCAGATCAACACTAGCTAGCTTGAACTGTCCTGTCATTAGAAATTACTCATAAGTTAAAAGTCTACTCTCATAGTCTTTACATTTAAGCTGATGCCACAAAGTGACTCGATGGCCACCCAGACAATTTTTTCAATCCTTTACCTAAAGTCAATTCCCACATTCCCTGAAATTGTCCCAATTTTTTTGATTAAGCAGACTATAAAACACCCTATGTGCTTTTAAACATGCATCAAACAGCAGCTGTTTATAGAAATAGATTGGCAGTTGACACTAGCCCATTCTTTCAGTTCATCTGAGTCATTAATAACTTCTAAGTGGTAAGCCATGATTTCCTGTTTCACTGGGGTATAAATATCAGGTGACACACATTCCAACCTCCACTAGTCACCAATTAACAATGGGAATGCCTGAAAACACACAGGACATGAAACAAAGTGATGTTGACCCCTCGCAAATCAGGCAATGAAATGTAACTACTCATCTGAAAACACCCCTTCATTATCAGAGCAATAATAAAGAAGTTTATATCAACTGAAGCTGTGATGAACCTGTGTGGGAGAGGACCCATGTATTCACTGTCCCCACACACAGGAGGATAGTTGGAGACTAAATTTCCCTCCCAAGAATAACAGCAGTTGGTTGAATCTTCAAGTCATCAAAAGTGCACGTTCAACTACAAAAACATGGCACCTCCATGCTATGATGCTTTTTGTACAACCTTTCAGAAAAAAACCTCTACCTTCATCAGGACATGATGTCACCACCTGGGTTGTGATAAACACTAAAGCTTTGATTGGAACTGGGTTCTATTGCTTGTCTTTCTGTGGTTGGAGCCTGTCATGAGGACAGCACGTGATAAACGCTCTGATGTCATTCATCAGCAACACCATGACACCTCACACACACACACACACACACACACACACACACACACA
>JACXGJ010013153.1:0-16756 GCA_016801105.1 Esox niger | reverse complement strand
CAGGACGGACCTCAACCACACTACGTCTAGGCTACGGATACAGGACTGACCAGACAATATTTAGGTACATTAGGGGACACTGTTTCACTTCCTGGTGTAGTGTGGATTATGTCTACATCTGTCCTGCTGCTGGGAAGACTCAACCGAAGATGGCTTGTCTCCAGTCTGGTGCGGTGGATTCCTCTGGAGCCTGTTGGTGTTCAGTGTGATGTTGACACTGACTGGCTACGGTTGCAGAATCCCCTAGTCGACGTCCTGAAATTTCTACCTGATTACAGCATTTATAACCACCGCGGGGGGAAAAAAGTTCGAAAAGTTACTTACGCTTTAAGGAAATCATGTTTCGCCAATTAGAATTGTGAGTTGCTGATTTTTAAATGGCACATCCATTCAACAGTGAGTGAACGTATCTGGATCTTAGATACCATTGAGTGTCAGTCATAATTTTTTGGGGTTGTTCTGGCTCATTGATCATGTGAGGTAACACACAACATCACTAGTACACTTCCTCACTTAATATTGTTTTATTATTTACATCACACATTTACAACCATTTTGGCACATAAGAACAGCTGCATTTAGAGTGGGAAAACAACATCACAGCTTTGAGACAACGGTCCTGGAGACAGCTGGCAGGTTATCCCTGTGAGGTCAGAACATCCCCGTGTATTGTCATTAAGGTTGCAAACGTTTCCCAGAATCCCAGTGTCAGAAATCCTGTTCGGAACATTCCAGGAAGCAGTTGTGCATATGTGGAAAATCCTGCACATTTTGAACTTTCATGAAAATCTAGGATTGGTTGGGAAGTGACCTTATTAAATAGTCGTGAAAATGCTGGTTGAAGACGTGCGTCTAGATGTGCTTTCATACCTTGTATCAAAGGATAGTTGGGAGGGCTCAGAAACTGGGTCAATTATAACTGAAGTCACTCATTTCAGGAAGTTAGTTGAATTAAAAATATAAAGATTGAGGCTACTCAGTTTAATATGAAGTATCTTCAGTTTAGTTTTTGAATTTATTTTCATCCAAATGTACCTAAACACTGGTAGATTTGAGAGGGAGGACTATTAACTGTCTACTTTAAGAGCCACCATATAAAGAAGTCTGAGAGAGAAATGTTTGCCTTGCTGACGAAAATAACCATTCTGACTGGTCCCATTAACAGAGGGGTTGCATCTGATTGGTCCCTGAAACAGATTGGATGTGTCTGATTGGTCAAAAGGGGCCATTGGCATTTTATACTCCAACCAGAAGATCCAACTAGTCTTAGACTGAAACCCATAACGATTGTAGAGGAGGTTTAGTCATCAGGCAAGTGACTTGGTTCTTTGCCTGTACACCCGAGAACAACACCCTTCGCTGGACAAAGTGAGGTAAGAACACACTGAACCCAGGTGTCCCCCTAACCTAGGAGTATAGAGCCTTATGACAGGGCTGTTCAACTCATTTCCTGGGGTGACAAAACACTTGTTTTCATCCTCCTAAATTGGGCATTAATTCAGACCTGGGGGCAACGGGAGTGGAATTTAACACCAGGTAGAGACAAGTGTTTTGTCCTATGGGGACCGGAGTTAAAGAGCCATGGCCTGTGAAGTTCCCATATGGACCCGGGTCCAATGGAAAATGGGGTGCGTATAGGATGCAGTCCTGAATAGGAAGATGTGGGTCTGAGGTCACACAGGTTCTCCAGGTAGAAGCTGTGCTGAACGACAGAGCCGGGGTGACAATACCGGAGCACCGATCTAAAAGGGAACCCTCTACCAGCAGGGGTTTGGGTCCGGCTGAGCTCTCAAAGCACCGGTAAACGTGCCACCAAATCACGATCCTCCCAGAGGACTGTAGGGCATTGAATGATTCATTATTGGACTGTGGTGTGTTAGAGAAGGGCTGGAGCAAAACCCTGCATGCGAGACTTCTGCACCACTGCAGTCGGAGAGGGGGGGTGTTAGCCTCCTGAGCTGGTGTCGTTCAGCAGTCAGGGACGACCTCTGACCCGGGACGTCAGAGAGACTGGTGCTTGCTGCTGGTGCAGGGGCTGAGGTACTGGAGGAGACCTCGCCTCCACAGAATGTGAAGGAGCGGCAGGAGAAGCAGGCTGGCTCCTGTGGAGCAGTAGAGGGCTATTACGGTGCTCTCCTCCGGGAGGAAACACTTTGACAGGCCGTAGGCGCCTGGGGAGAACGACCCCTGGGGGCAGGACGAGAAGGGATTCAGATGGAGGAGAAGCCCACTGCGCCCGCTGATGTCATTTAAAACCCTTCACTTAAATTGTGTTCAGAGTGAGAAAGATCTCACCTAGAAATCTGGTAAAGGGGTTTCAAATGACACGCTATACCGGGCAGGCGGCCTAACGGCAACGCGTCTTAACTTCAGCGGTAGCCTTTTGGCAACAAAACGCTGAGGGTGATGGCTACTGCACAACAGTGATCTAGATAACAGTCGCCAAGGCAATGGTGAGTTGTTTACCAGGATGAAGCTGGGGTTGTTGCGGTTCCTCCAGTTGAAAGATGGTACACTGATCTCGGGATATAGGTTGTCATGGAGAACCTGGCAGCCACTGTGGGTGTGGCCACTGAGAACCAGGCGTGGCTTAAACCACTGCAACAGCTGGAGGGAAGAGATCACCTGTCAGTCACTATAAATACTAAATACTATATCTGATCACCTGTCAGTCACTATAAATACTAAATACTATATCTGATCACCTGTCAGTCACTATAAATACTAAATACTATATCTGATCACCTGTCAGTCACTATAAATACTAAATAGTATATATGATCACCTGTCAGTCACTATAAATACTAAATACTATATCTGATCACCTGTCAGTCACTATAAATACTAAATACTATATATGATCACCTGTCAGTCTCTATTAATACTAAATACTATATATGATCACCTTTTAGTCTCTATAAATACTAAATACAATCTGATCACCAGTCACACAGTCACTAAAACTATACTGTATATCTGATCACCAGTCACACAGTCACTAAAACTATACTGTATATCTGATCACCTGTCACACAGTCACTCTAAAACTATACTGTATATCTGATCACCTGTCACACAGTCACTAAAACTATACTGTATATCTGATCACCTGTCACACAGTCACTCTAAAACTATACTGTATATCTGATCACCTGTCACACAGTCACTAACTGTAATACATCTCCAGTCTATCGAAGTCTGCATTCAACAGGCCAGGTTACCTTTATAAGAATGACACTCAAGGAACATTCTGGAAGTTCTGTTGGTGAATGGCAAAAGCTCCACTGTCCAAGCACACAGTTACTAAAAGACAGGCCAAAATGTGTTTCCAAGGACCAGTGTTCCATACCCGATGTGAGGCCTCCTGGGACAATACGTCATACTTCTCTCTGAACAGCAGGTGGCGCTCTTCTGGAGGAGCAGCGTCCCGGCCTGTGCATCCTGCATCACTCACTCGGTACAGAGGATAATGCTGAGAGAAACACACACCGGGTTAGATTTTTTGGTTTCACATTCCACTTCCACATTTCTAGTCAGGCTAACATGAACACGCCACAGGCTCAGAGGTTTGGCTTGGCTGTACTAGTTAGCTACAGGCTAACATAAGTGTCTACCAGATTTGCAAATGTGGACACAGAATGTCTGCCTGTTTCTCTTTGCACAGTTGCTCAAGCCCCATCAGGTTAGATGTGGACTTTGGGTGAACAATACATTTTGTCCACTGTATGCCTTTTCGGCAAAATCTAGCCAAGATCTGATGTGAGTTTTCCTTTTGCCACTGTCCCATAAATGCCACTTTTGTGAAGCATCCCAGTATTGTAGCAGTATGTACAGTGTCTCCCAGCTCAGCCCTGGAAGACTGGATCTCTGGGGAGGCCATTGGCCTTTTAGTGGCCTCCCTGACTGGTGCCCTTCTCACTTAAAGCTTTTGAAGGAACGTATCCTGGATTTGCTTTGAATGTTTCTTCATGATGTAGAATTTCTTAACTAACCAAGAATGGGAACTCCCAGAGACAAGTGTATTTAACCCTAACACCTTAATTGCACACAGGTGGATCTAATTAAACGAATTATGTGACTTCTAAAGACAATTGGTTGCACCACAGCTCATTCAGGTGCAAAGGGAGTGAATAACTATGCAATAAGTTATTTTCTGTTTTATGAAAATAACATATTGCATAGTTATTCACTAATGCCGTGAATAACACGTAATGCCGTGGTGAGGGAAAATGTCACAACACTTAGGGTCGGGGGACCCCAGCATTAAGGTCACACCCAATTCCAAAC
Source organism: Esox niger (assembly GCA_016801105.1). Taxonomy (NCBI): domain Eukaryota; kingdom Metazoa; phylum Chordata; class Actinopteri; order Esociformes; family Esocidae; genus Esox; species Esox niger. The sequence continues at coordinate 12,469 of JACXGJ010013153.1, read as the reverse complement.
CAGAGGCAGAACTATCAAATTATTCATAACATGATTCAAATCACAGGATCTTGAAAGGAATATCATAGTGGTTAATTAGTACTGTCTTTGCTACGTAATAGAGATTATTACTAAGTAATTGGGGTTGTTCGTACCGCTTATTAATATATAATAGTAATTATTAGTACTGGTTATTCATATGTAACAGGGATTATTACTACACATTATTAATATTTAAGCACTAATTAGTGCAGATTATTACTATGTAAGTGTGCTTATAAGTACTGATTATTACCCCAGTGTTATATCGGAATGCTAACGGCATCATGTGTACCTGCAGAATTACAGGAGATGAGGGGGGGTAGGTCCATGCGTCTCGGCAGTATTCCCTTATGATGCTGGACTGGGAATTCTGTCAGATAACAAAACACAACAGGACTTCGTAGCCTATTCGTAACATATGCATGTTGCGTTCACAAGCAGTAAGTTAGCACTTCATATGTGTTCATGTACATAACTGCAAGACTTGCTGGCCACTGTAATTGGAGCACAGATGCCCACCTGTAGGAGGGAACAGTTGAGATCTCTGGACAGTGTAAACAGCTGTTTTTCCACTGATTGGCAGATGGGGCAGCCGTCGCCGTGCAGCGCCACGCTATTGACCAATAGGAAGCTAGAGTAGTGATCCAGAGAGACAAAACCATGGCATTATACAGTATAATGTAAATGGTACACGACATGACTGTAAACACGGACATGCTAGTTTTTTTCTATATAACACTGCCCAGTAGTCTAAGTGGTAGCCCAGAAACCGTATGATTCTTGGTTCAGATCCGACATGGTAAAGGGAAACCAGTCACTGTGCCACTGGTTAAGGCACTTAACCCCAATTTGCATCAAGAGTGTCACCTTACTTACTTGACACCTTTCTTGGTGATCATTCTGGTAGAGGTGGCGTTGAAGACCTTCTCAAACCGCTGTAACTTGAACCAATCCATTCTTCAAGAGCATGAAGTGACAAGACAGTTAGAATTCAGTCTGTCAAGTCCTTACTATTATTTGTGTAATGATTTAATTATGTTTCATATAGTTTTATCTTTACTGTTTCACCGTTTTAATCTCAAAACACTGCAGCTAAGAACAGCCCACAGTCCATGACTCATGACTGCACAAGAACAGACAGGCAAAAGAAAAAAGCAAGGATCAAGAATAAATAAAACAGACAAGCTGCAGTACAACCTAGCTAGGTTTTGTAGTATGTAGTATCACTGATTATTATATAAGGATCCCGATTGACTGTTGATGCAGTAGATAAAATGTGACATAATGCGGAACGTAGAGTGACCATACGGACATAGAGTGACCATACGGACATAGAGTGACCATACGGATCTAGAGTGACCATACGGATCTAGAGTGACCATACAGACATAGAGTGACCATACGGATCTAGAGTGACCATACAGACATAGTGACCATACGGACATAGAGTGACCATACGGACATAGAGTGACCATACAGACATAGTGACCATACGGACATAGAGTGACCATACGGACATAGAGTGACCATGCGGATCTAGAGTGACCATACGGATCTAGAGTGACCATGCGGATCTAGAGTGACCATACATCCTGGTTTGCTTGGGATTGTCCCGGTTTTAAGGTGGGTGTCCTGTGTCCTGACAAATATCTGTAAAACACTAAAATGTCCCGGTTTTTCGACATTTACTACCAAATTGTGCCGGTTTTCACCACAGTTAAAATAATAATAATACTCAAAGTCGGAGCCAAACAAACAACTGCGTAGGTCTACTTAGCAAAGCAACAATTTGCATCAAAGCTTAAGGAAGCAGAAAAACACACCGGACAGTGATATTTACAGTGACAAGCAGGGCCAGCCCCCCTGGCCCACCAACCACAAACATGCACGATGATGCGTCTGGTGCGCGCGTGTGTCTGGTGCGCGCGTGCGTCTGGTGCGCGCGTGCGTCTGGTGCGCGCGTGCGTCTGGTGCGCGCGTGCGTCTGGTGCGTGCGTCTCGTGCGCGCGTCCGGTGCATAAATGTGCATGTGCATTGACATGCGGGACGCTTTAGGGTCCTGGTTTGGAGGTTTTAATATGTGGTCACACGACAGACCCAGAATATGTTACTGGGGATGTCTATTTCAGTGTGATTTGGTCATTCCATCATCTGCCATCTGAAAGGAAACAACACTGCTTTTGACAAGGCCTTGTTAACTTGGTGTTAATCTGTTTATCTTGGTATTGATACTAGTGTGAATGCTTATAAAAGAAGTATGCAGGATAAACCTAGTGGAAGGGTTAATACAATAATGTATTCATACGGTACCGGGATCTTAACCTATTCAGCAGCATGAGCTGAACCAGTATAGAATCCTGGAACAAAGGGTTGCATGTATCTTTATACTGGTCAAACAGGAAATGTGCCACATGCGTTATACATCAAGAGATGGTCCCATGTGACAGTTTAATGTCTTCATCGTATGGTTACCATGACTCCACATTCCTAAGGATGGGTCTGAGCCCCCCATGTAAACACTGCTAAGCTTGTTGAACGCCTGTAGAAACACTGACTTGTTGACCTCATGTAGAAATACATACTATCACTTGGTCAAACCGTCCTGGGTCATGGTAACCCCCTGGCACCATGCCATGTTAGGTTGAAGCCACGTGCATCATTTCTTACAACTGATTGGTGTAAACCGTCTCTTAATGGACGACCATGAACAACCTACTCATAATGAAATCCGATGTCGTGGTTTCCCACCAGCACGACCAGCTCCGTGTCACTGGAGTGCCGAAACATCTTCTGGAAACGGCCCACGTCCTCATCCCAGTTCTGAGGAAATAAGAGCCATCGGTTAATAAATACGATATATAACCTGCCTAGTGTTCTTAGAATAGATCATATCGGATCAACGTTCTTGAGCTTATTGAATAGTGCATCTTTTCACCAATCATATCAGCTCTGAAAAAGATGTGAAAAGTTCTGAATCGATAATGAACTACTCAAAAATGTGTGGGAATTAGTACAATGATGTTATGCGCTTTGGCTAAGAGGGTCGGCTAAATATGACGTACATGTAAATCTATTATAATTCAAACTAACAATCATTAGGGTTGAATATACTAATTGGGTTGCGTAGTTAAACGCAGCCTACCTGTCTGGCTGCAACGCAACAGCCAATCTGCGACAGGCATCGCCGTCAGCCACGGACGACCAATTCGAGATCAATAAAATGTACTAAATTGCCCATGTAGCGACCGCAACGTCCATGCTCAAAAATCGCCAAAGTTTGATTCTGCCTGACGCACGGGTTTAGTCAATGTGTCTCTTGTGAATGAAAGACAAGTATGCCTATATTTTAGTCTGTTTCTGGTGTAGCAAGTAAAAGCTCCACAAGGTACCTTTGGAGAGCTCCACTTCCCCTCGTCAAACACGTCCCCCAGAATAAAGACTACCTCGGGCCGGAGAAGAGCCAGAGCTGTCTGGAAAGCCCGTTCCATCTGCCATTCCCTGATTGGTACAGCGAGCGCAGCGACAAAACACAGTCATCCCTCAGCTCAGAGCATCATGCGCTCGCGTTCTATTGTTATTGTTGACCACAGGAGTGTTGTAATCTGCCTAGAAACAGCGTGGATACAGGCTGACACGGAACGTCAGTGACACAACAAACACTCGATTCCAGGCGTACCTCATGCAAGATTAACCAAATTAATGTCAGGGTATAATGTAAAATCGTTTTTGAAAAATAATGTTATCAATTGGGATAATTGTGCCTACCTTCGCAGTTTGTCAAACCAGTGCCCGCCAACCGCGCCGAGAAGGTGCGTGTCGGCAAGCACCATAGCGCGGAGGAGCTCCGGTTGTCCGTCCGCGTTCCTCTCTCCCGCCGTCACACCATGGTCAATTCCCGGCCAACTGCACTGTAATATTGCCGCGTAATAAATCAGATACTCACAGAAAATAAAAACGCTACAGACCGCTCCCAGCACCACCACAACAGCACTGCACGCGACGTTCAAGACCGGCATGTTATTTCAATTGTTGTTTTAATTTTCAGATGACCTGCCATAGAGGTGCACTGACGGATCGGCGCATCATAAGGCATAGTATTTTATTCTTTTTTAAAACCTAAATGCCCGAATGTCTGCGTGACGTTCGTATCGCAGAGTGCGTGGCACAGTTCTCATCGCGTAGTTCCACATTCAAAGACTCGCACGCCTCCGCGTCTCTCCCAGCTGTCGACTGGACGTGCAGAGCAGAGCGAGACACCAGACGCTGTGTTACAATGGCTCGCACTGTGCCCCCACCGCGAGTGCTAATGCGATAACAGGAGTGGGGGGTTGTGTTAAGACCGGGATCTTGCCACCACTTCCGGAGGCAGCAAAGAATTGCTGAGACCTACCAGTGGATTTGACTGCCCTTTAATTGTCCTAACCACGGGGTTGCTTAAAGATTACATTTATTATGTTTAATTCTAACGATTGAATACAATTATTTGAAGTCGTCAATTGCACACACGAACTAACCAAATGTAGAGGGCGTCAATATGGATAAATGCCTTGTTCATGGGCAGAATGACAGATTGATCATCTTCATCGCTCGGAAATTCGATCTTTCTGTTCCAGGCCCAAAGCTCGTGACTGTTGGACCACATGCCATCTGCTAGCTACAATAGGACAATCAATAATATAATGATGTGTAGCCAGATAGAAAAGCATGGAGGGAATTACTCTGCCCCAAATACCCCTGTTTCCCAGTCCTATTTATCTTAACATCTCTTACGAACGTTGTCGAGTCAGTCGCGAGAACTAGTCTTTAATTTTCCAACACTCCGAAGCCGGTTCATGTCGCGACTTTTCACAGAGGAACCAGAAAGGAACTATAAACAGTCAAGGACAGTTAGAATCCTGACTGGCAACAGCCCCAACATGGGACATTCCTCTACTCTTCCCTACTTTGAAGGAAACCCCACCACTGGACATTAGGACATTGCGCGATATACACCTCCCTATTGTTACTTTATCAACCTCCAACCCATTATTTGGCTGCCAAAAGTTTGGAATAATGTACAGATTATGCTATAATGGAAGGAAATTGGTTATTTTCTGATGAAATCTAGACAGGCCCAATTTCCATCAGCCATCATTCTGATACTTTATCCTTAAGTAATCATGCTAAATTACAAATGTGGTACAAGAAAATCATTTTGAAGGCTGTACAATGTTTGAAATTGCCCACAAACTGTAGATTTTATAGAAAGGTGTTTCTTTTTTGCCATTTTGACCTAATATCGACCTTAAGACATGCCAGTCTATTTTATGCTGTGGCAACTCAATAACAAACACAAATACAATACTAAGCATAATTTAACAAAGCAAATTGGGGATAAAATAGGAAAAACAAAGCATAATTACTAGTGTTGGAGTGCAGGCTGCTGGAAATGGGGCCTGTCTAGATTTGATAGAAAAAATATTTTTCAAATAGTGATGGTGTGTTTTTTACATCAGTAATGACCTTGTGACCAGTTGAATGCGACTTTGGTGAATAAAAGTACCAATTTCATTTTGAAACAGCAAAATCGTTACATGATTCCAAACTTTTAGCCTGCCAGTTCATACAAAGCTATTTAACAGGGTAGCAAGAAAACATTTTACCTATATTAACACAAATAAAAAATATGTGTTAGAATATGTGTGACTAAAGATAAACCATGACTGTATGCACTAAGTGAATATTCTTCCTTGCATGTTCTCACCCTGTAAAAGTGAATAAAACCTTTACACAATACTAACCTTACAGCTATGCACCAGTAGAAGAGTCTTTCCACCAGGATCCTCTGGGTCAGTCTCGTCATCATGTCCTCAGTTGACCCAGTAAACCACAGCGTCTCTTTAAATGTTCAGAGCAATCAGGTGCCAAGGTTGGGCTGTGGTGGTCGTGGACAAGTGGAACGGTATTTGTTTTCTCCCCATTAGTTGGCTATTCGTTGTTTGTCGTCTGATTTGATCAGGTACTCAAACTCAGCTGAGCGCCGGCTAGGAGAGGACACCCCCAATCCACTGTCGTCCTCTGGATCAGTCGCCCTGTCAGCCATCATGTCCTCAGTTGCCCCGGAAAACTACAGCTTCTCTTCAGCCCAGAGGTCTTTCAGCCAACTAGCTAAAGCCGTTGAAAGCACAGTAGACAATAAATTGACAGTGTCAATGCAGTACAATGTCAAACTGCACAAATCTCGAGTGGTCCAGACATTACGGTCATACTATTCCCATGTGAGAAAGCTGAAGGTGTTAGGATAAATTCAAAGACATGTTATAAGGGATTTACACACATTTATGCATGTGGCTTTATTTTCATTATTTTTTAAGAATTAAACGAGTAATCATATAAATTAAGGATCTCAAAATCAGTTTTTTTCTTTCCGCACATTTATAAACAAACCTGTCTCTGGCAGTGCCATGTCTGCTTTCTGATGTCCCTCTGCCACTCTGCCCAGGTTGTCCAACAAACAATGTTTCTCCCGTGCTGTCCAGTATTGACTTGCAGCTCCACTTGAGAAGTCAGTGTGGTGTTTTAGAGTTAGAAAATTTTATTTAGACTAATTATTTTGATAGTATTAATAAATACGTTCATTTTAGCCGCGGCTTTTGACAAAAACGTTAATATGGGATCGCTTTGAGAAGACTTATGTCCCAGACTCACTGAGAGTAAACTATAGTTATAATATGAACCTACTGATGCAGGATCTTAAATTTAAGCCAATTTGCTATAGCAGAAATATATCCTGTGGCAGCGGGACCAGCAAATTAATATCTGGATTATAATAAGAGATATTACCAGTATGACATTTCAAAATGACAAATGAAGATGTTTCCTGCATTGAAATACATTTCTCCTGCAACAAGGTGATCAAATGAAGATTTTTCCTACATGGAAATAAGTTTCTCCTGCAACAAGGTGATCAAATGAATATCCCACACCTAAACTGAACAGGATTACTGTAATGCGGTTGTAGAGACCTTGAACTAATAAGATTAAAACTACTTGAAGATGGTGCCTGACCAATTAATAAGCAACTACAGCCTCTCCTTTAGACTAGTTTGTATCTGGGATTTGACCAACTCCTACAGATCTGGCGATATCTGAAGTAAAAACCTGTCTAATCTAATCTCACAGATTTTCCCCATGTTCTAAATTTAATGTTTACAGTAAGACTTTTTCTGAACTAACTGCATGAAAAGTCTAAATCAATGTTAATTCTTACAGATCATTTGCTAACATCCCTCATATTACAGACTACAGTGTTTGTGTGCAGAAAATTTTCGATTCAGGTTCCGGAAACAAATTGGTAACCACGACCTGAAGTGAAACCTTTCGCCCCGTGGCTCCTTTTGAGAAATCCAGAGTAGCATGAAGGATGTTTCAGTTAGGAGAAACAACGGAAGGCCTGATAGGTTGGCTTGTTATTTCTGGAACACAATTGTCTCCAATTGGAAGTTGGGACAGAACAATACAATTTGAAATCGACCCTTGACCCTTGAGCAGGTGACACAGCTGGGGAACAGTGTGGCTCATAGCAGAACGTAGCTGGGACTGTTAAAGTGTGTACAGCGTCAAGAATGTCTCTGCGAGGCCTGCAGGGTCAATATGCCAATGGAAGAGGACCACAGTGGGACCACTGTGCCAGGTGATGCCAGAGGATCAGGATGCAACTTGACACTTACATTTAGAATTTAACAGAGAGAATTAATGTGGTGTGACTTTCAGAGGAGTGAATTTAACAGACTGAATTAATGTGTTGTGACTTTAAGAAGGGTGAATTTAACAGAGTGAATTCATGTGTTGTGACTTTAAGAAGGGTGAATTTAACAGTGAATTAATGTGTTGTGACTTTAAGAAGGTGAACGTAACAGAGTGAATCAGTGTAAGTATAAATTAACACCTTCCCCGACACTACTGAGATAGTGATTTTTGATTGGTCCTTCTCAGTACATGATGAGCCCCAGTCGACATCTATAAAACGTATACGGTTCGTCAGCATTGTATTGGACTCATCGTGTACTGAACAAATTCAGATATCCTTGTTTAAAGTCATTTATCATGATTGTATTGGACTCATCATGTACTGAGAAGGACAGTTTTGCTTGAGGAACTGAAGCGTTCAATTTGCGGTGGTCTCTTAATTTTAATCCTCCTGTTCCTCACTCAAAATTTCCCTTTTTGACTTTTTTGCAAAGGAACGAAAAAGGTGCACAGGTCTCTTAATTTTTTCCGGAATTGTGTATATATATATATATATTAATTTTTTAATTTACGTATTCTTTTATTTTTGTATTTACGTATAATTTTATTTCTGTATTTTTTTATTTCTGTATTTCCTTTTCCTTAAGCTAATGAGGAGGGGGGACTTAAACAGTCAGACGTACCAATCAAGCCCAGAGCAGCAGATAGAAAGCGGCAGATAGAATAAGACTGGAGACTGGGAGTGCTGTTTTAGATCCTCGGCGCGTCCCAATTTTGCTTTTCTCTAGTCCTTGTTTAAGTACTTGCATCGTTTATTCAGGGGTGACATGAATAAGGTATTGATAACCGAGAGGAATTTTCTGAAAAACAACGTCATTTTCATCAGGTGAATAGGCTATAAAATTGGTTAATTTCAGTGTCAGTGCATAGGACCAGACTCGTAAAAAAATGCGATTGTATTTTACAAAACTCTCGGTTTGGACCTACGCACTAGCGTTGAAATCAACTCTTTATCCCATCAGAACCCCATCACATTATATATAGTGTGTAGAATTAAATTATTTAAATACAATACCAGAACGCTATCAGCACTAGTCAAAGAACTTCTCTGACCAGTGCAAATGTATGCCAGTTAGCCTATAGAAAAACCGAGAGGAGTATTTAGAAAAAAGTTTTCGCATCTTTGCCGGTCTTTCACCGGGGTTCGAACAACATACCGTGGATATAAAAAGTCTACAGACCCATGTTAGAATGCCAGGTTGTGATGTAAAAAAATTAGACAAAGTAAATAAATCATGTCAGAACTTCTTCGACCTTTAATGTGGTCTATAAAAACTCACAATAACCTGGTTGCATAAGTTTTCACACCCTTAACATCTGCCTCAAAACAGGTATAAGTTCAGGCACTAGAACAAACGTTTTGGACAAGCTTTTGATTGCCATGGACGGGCACGTTTGCCCTACTTATCAACATAGAATAGTAGCTAAAGCACGACGGACGGATAGCAAATAGTCTTTGCATGCATTGCTTGCTGAGGCAAAATACCAGCAAAGTACACAGTTGTCAATCAAATTGGAAAGCTTTAGTAACTGCAGTAGTTCCACATTCTTTGTAGCTTAGTGATCACATCACTTAAAGCACATCTTGGATCGCGTTTGCAAATGAAGGCAAAAGAGCTAGCCTACATTCCCAACAGCAGGTAAAGGCAAGATACATAGAGGGCAGGACTAAAACGGAAAACACTTAAAGACAACAAAAATGATGTCAAATCAAAGTAATACAATAAGGAGTTTTAAGAGAAATCGAATAAACCCAACAACAGATTAAAACAGTAAGAGGACGTTAAAAATAAGTAAAGAGTAGACGTGATAAAAACCAAGGGACAACATCAGACTAAAAGCAGAATGCAGGGAATGGGGCATCTGATCCTTTAAAGGGGGAGGACCCCAAGACCCCCCGCCTAGTTGGTGTCCCCCAGGGTTGGGGCCGCTGGCAAGGTGTACATTGAAGGTGGTAACCCTAATCTGACCCCACGGCGTGACTCACTGGGTTATGTTGTTGGCTTGCACAGCTGCTTTTGGTTCATTCAGCGTGAGTCTTGCACATCTAGCTAATGTTAGTGGTTTTACGGGTGTGCCCATATGTTTGCATACCCTGGCAAAAAATAGCGGCATTTTGGCGTTGATTTAGAAAATAGGACCGATTGTGCAGTTTCTTTTAATTTAAGGATAGTGATCCTATGAAGCCATTTTAAATCATAATGATGACAGAAATCACCCAAATTACCCTGATCAAAAGTTGACATACCCTTGAATGTTTGGCCTTGTTACAGACACACAAGGTGACACAGCCTTTCACGTGGTCAACCTGGGTTCGATTCCTGTGTTCGATTCCTGTGTTCGATTCTCGAGAGGGCTGCCATGATCAACACTTTCTATTTCGGGCCGGCTGAATTAGGCTGGCCTGGTTTTCGTGTATAATTATTATTTCTTGTTTAATATATATTTTTTGTCTTTGTTTACACTTTTATTAGTAGCAGATAAATGCACCTGCTGTTCTTTTTTGACATTTTGAACTTATTTTTGTTAACAACATTCATTTTAAGTTCAATTCAAACAGAGTGTGTCGTGTTAAGTTGTGCAACCTGTCAGTTACTCTTAGGTGGTTTCCTTGCTTATCATCTCTTCATCTTCCACCCTCTTCTGGAAAACATCTTGAGGTCCATTTCTCAGAAAGCGGTTACACTGATCATAAATGGATACGACACATCAATCATGTTCATCTATTTGTGCTTTACAAAATTGTTTTGCTTGTATGGACCAGATCCAATTTCATCCACTAGTATTTTGCTTGTATGGATCAGATCCAAACACAATGATGTTTCTCTTTTTAGACCAATGGTCCCAGAACTTGAGGAACTGAGGTCATGTCAGCCTTTCCATTCAGCGGCAGGTGAGGCCGGGTCAGACTTTCCATACAGCAGGTGAGACCGGGTCAGACTTTCCATACAGCAGGTGAGACCGGGTCAGACTTTCCATACAGCAGGTGAGACCGGGTCAGACTTTCCTTACAGCAGGTGAGACCGGGTCAGACTTTCCATACAGCAGGTGAGACCGGGTCAGACGTTCCATACAGCAGGTGAGACCGTGTCAGACGTTCCATACAGCCACATTGTATGGATAGGAAATCACTGATGACAAAGTGTATGTTGTGTTTGTGGGGAACTATCCACTTTGGGAAGGAACAAACATGTCCTTGTGAGGTGTGTCGCCGTCAGTGTGACTGGACTTCACACAAGCTGTGAGGCAGAAAACTGGACCTATGATGCCAAGTGATGGGTTGTCTAATGCCTTCTATAGATCCTGTTGCAGTCCTCTACTTTAAAATAATTGTAAATTGCGTAGAAAGAATGAACACCACACTCCCTGTAGGATACTGTAAATAGCGAGGTTACCTGTCGCTACCTGACAGAATCTAGAGCTCAGTCACGCTCCAGAGAAACACCTTTTCACCGTTTAACAATAGTTGATGCACCAGCTGCATTCCATATAGGATAGTCAGGATGGGCCCAATCAGGGCCATTGCCTGGAATACTGGGCCCCCTCAATTACAGATGACATTGACGTTATGATCAGTGAATCATATCCAGCTTCCCCTGTGTCAGCTACGACCCTGTATATGCATGTGTCCTCTTGATCCGATGTGCACCGGCGCTCCCAGTCCTCTTTCTGTTCTGGCTAGAGACAGATTGCGGTGTTCTGTGGAGGAAGTGGTGCACAACGTTGTATGAGATCTTCAGTTTCTTGGCAGTTTCTGGCATGGAATAGCCTTCGTTTCTCAGAATAAGAATAGACAGACGAGTTTCAGAAGAAACCTGTAATGGAACCCACAAATGCTGATGCTGAAGATACTGTACTTGTCTTACCAAGGCCAGTTTTATAGCTATTTTAATCAGCACACTAGCTTTTAGAAGTGCTAACATGATCTCCAAAGGGTTTTCTAATGATCCATTAGCCTTTTAAAATTATGAACTTGGATTTACAAATTCAACATGCCATTGGAACACAGGAGTGATGGTTGTTGATATGGGCCTCTGTATGTCGATGTAGATATTCCATTGAAAATCAACAGTCATTTACAACATTAACAATGTCTACACTGTATTTTGGAACAATTTGAGGTTCTTTTCATGTGCTTTTCTTTCAAAAACAAGGACATAACTAAGTGACCTCAATCTTTTGAACAGTAGAGTACCTCTGTTTAAAATTACTTATATTCTGTCAAGATGTGACAAAGGTACATTACAGTTAAAGTAAGCTCAATAATCTTTCATTACATATTCATTTCATATGAAATGTATCCAAGTAGAATGTGTGACTATCCATTTAGCATGAATTAATCACCTTTACAAGTCACATTATATTTAATAATATTTTCATGAAAGACATACAGACTGGTTACAGAAAATCCAACATAAAGTGTCTCAGTAAAGTGTTGGCCACAAACCACCAAAACAGATTCCATGAGTCTCTGGAACTCTACTGGAGGGATGGAACACTGTTCAATGTGTCATAGATTCTATGAGTCTCTGGAACTCTACTGGCGGGATGGAACACTGTTCAATGTGTCATAGATTAAATTAGTCTCTGGAACTCTACTGGAGGGATGGAACACTGTTCAATGTGTCATAGATTCTATGAGTCTCTGGAACTCTACTGG
>JACXGJ010013152.1:0-16760 GCA_016801105.1 Esox niger | reverse complement strand
GCGCGACCTAGCCCAGGGCCAACCCTAGAGCCTTACACGGCGAAAGGTGAAGTCCGTGTGAACACCTCCAGGAGAAATCAGGTCTTCGGACTAGCGTGAGGAACAGACGGGGCCGCTGGAGTTTGACACTGTTGTTGTTGACACTGTTGTTGTTGACACTGTTGTTGTTGACACTGTTGTTATGAAAGTTAGGGTTTCTGTCAGTAGGGGGATGCTCAGGGAGGCCTAAGGGTGTTGTAATGGTACAGACAGGTACCATCAGCCTTAGCTTTCTTTCTATTTCACTCTTTTCCTGCCTTCATCTCTATCGTATTTTCTTTGCATGCTCTCCCTCTATTTTTCTCATTCTCTCTCTCTCTCTGTCTCTCCAGTCTGCGACCTGATAGCCAGAACATCTGTCTCTCTTCTCACCCCTGGATTCTACTGTACACAGACACACACACAACACACACGACACACACACACACCTGTGTATTTTCCGAGGGAATTGCCTTTGAACAGGGCTGTCCGATGAGTAACTTTAAACTCACTCTATACAGCAGGCAGCCAAATGAGAAGGACTTAACATACCCACTTAACTGCTGAGCACAGAGAAAATGTTTCTCAGTATATCAAACAGAATACTAAATGACCTACTTTCCAGTGTAGTCAGCAAAGCCATACAAAGTAGAATCTCTAAAATGCACATATACCATCTGCACCATACTTCGATATTTATATAATTATAGTGTAGGGCAGACTAAAAGAAAGTTCCTCGAGCCTGCAGTGTTTAGATTGTGTTCCTGTAACAGAAAAACACGTGGTTAGTTATTCACCTAACAGAGTAGAGACGCCCAGATGTTTTCGGATTCACAGGCAGGCCGACTGTGATGGGACGGACTGCTGTTTGTTTCACATTTTCAGAGTAAAGTTGTCGTCTGACACCTGCTTGTTTGCCAGCAGATGTAGACTTTAGGTTTCTGTGGTTAGGACACAGCGAGATATGGCGCTGCATGTTTCTGCTCATTAGGCCGTAGACTAAGTTCCAGGAAGCCCCTCCCTTCCTGAATTCACGGTGTGGCCCCTCCAACGAGGAGGCCAAAGAGAGGTCACGGGCAGGGTGGGGCCCACTAGCCAGAGGCGAAAAAAAGTGAAAAAGAGAACAGGTTTAACCCTTTTATATTCCATAGTACAAGAGAAAGTTAGCTTAGTGCTAAATATCACAACCTGTTAGGCCTGAGGGAAAGTGAGCTTAGCGCTAGCTAGCACTACATGTTTGGTCAAACAGAAAGTTAGTTTAGTGCTAGATATCACTCCTTATAGATATCAGACCTGTTTGTTCTAAGACAGGGGTATTCAACTCTTAACCTACGAGGTCCGGAACCTGCTGGTTTCTGTTCTACTTCATCATTAGCCGGCCCCACCTGGTGTCCCAGGTCAATACAGACGCAGAGTGGAGTGTTGCAATGAAAGACTGAGGGGAACTGGCATTGAAGTCCAAATATGAGGTTAACTTTCTGCCAGCCTTCACAACTAGGACATCCGTGTGGAAGTTGCCTTGTCAACGTGATCCAAGTTACTGTAAGGATATACCTAGATAAACCAGTTCAGGAATAGTTGAAACTAACCAGAATATGACCCCAGTATGACAGTGAAGAGTGGTGTCCGTTTTATTTTGAGCATGAGCTTGGATATGCTTGTCAGTTTGTTTATTTACGTCGCAATGTTGTCGAGACATTTTTTCAGTTTGGCTTACTTATGCTTGCTTGTTTTATGTATTGGAATGTTGCTTGTTTGGAGGGGTCTTCCTGTCATCTGTCACAGGAAATGCAGTGTTGGAGAGAGACAGACAGAGAGAGGGTGTTATGTGTTAGTTCTACCTCCCAAGAAAACAGACCGTCTGTCTGTCTACTGGGCTTTTTCGGCGAGGACTTATGTTCATTTTAGATCCTACAATAGCTTCTTAGTTATCCCATCAAAATTGCCTGAGGAAGTTTTCCTTTAGTCCCCGGAAAAAAAACTTAGTTTTAAGATGAAAGCGATCTTTCTTTTCTGTTTTTTCCGTCCTCATCCTCTAACTTACTAGGAATTTGATATGCAATAATACCCCTTTTGGTTTGAAGCCCTAGTCAATACACAGAACATCTAATTGAGCTTAATCTCCAGTGAGTCGGTAGCAGCCAAAACCTTTCAGTGAACTTCCTCCTCATTGGCTGTGTTATGCAACATGGAGGGCTCAGACATGGCGTTGTCCCCGGCGACAGAGTTAGAGGCCCGCAGCTGTTTGGCCGGTGCTCATTAACGGTCACTCGTCTGCTACCAGTGTTAGTTAGCCTCTGAGCTAGCTAGCCGCGGTTACGAGCCTGACCCACCCGTCACGCCATCAGCGACGATGCGCGTGTTCAAAAACAGCATGACTATCTTTTGGTGGCGTTTGGGGCAAGCCGTTTGTGCATGCGGTTTAATGCGTAGTTTACATAAATCCCACACGGTCACACAGACCTGCCTCTGCAACGCATCGCTGCACGCCACACACGCCGCCCTCTTGGACATGAATGTACATCTAGGTGTGTCCAAAGAACCAGTGCCGGGCAGCCAGAATATCCCCCCCTATTTTAATACGGACTGGCTGGTCTGGGGGGGGGGGGGCACACACAGGCATTCCCGACACACATCTGTAGAGCCCTGGCAGCACTGCAAAACCTCCCACTCTCACCACCCTCTCTCTCTCTTTCTCTCGCTCTATTTTCTCCCTCCCTTTCCTTCGTCCATGCCTCATAAGTGGAGTCTTTGCCAGTCTCTCATCCCTGGGTTATTCCTGGTGCAGATACTATGACTGCTGCGAGGTGTGAGATTCCAAAAGCGGGTATTTTTCTGTGAGCCGGCGTGTTCGTCTGGGCATGTCTCTCACACACCTCGGCTAATCAAAAGGCTTTATCTCTGAGGTGTCACATCCTGTCTATGCGATGTAATCCACCCAGGATCATAAAAACAAGCCCATTCTTTTTCCTCCGCCTCTCTCTCTCTCGGTGTCCCTGTCCGTCTTTCGGTGAAGACTTTTACTGTTGTTGTACTGGTGAGACTGTTTCCGATGCAGTGGCTTATCAGTCAGCTGAGGAAAGGGCTGTCGGCCCTCTAAGAGCAGGTGACGTGTGCCCTTCAACCAGATTCTACTTCCTCCCACAAAGCACTGCTCCCGGCTGACCCTGGCAGGCATCCAGAGGGGGCAGAGTCCTGGTTAGGTGGTTGGGTAGATGGAAGCTAGACGTCTGCTCCACTCAGACACACTGGCCACATCTCAATGCTTCTGAGTGACTTTCCTTCCTGCGTCCTGTTTCCTGTTTCCTATTCCCTTCTGATGATTCAGTAGATTTTGTAAGGGAAGGCTCTGGTCTGCTTGTGGCTAACCAGTCTATTTAGGAAGATGTGTATGTGTTGAGAGGGTAGCAGAGAGGGGGGTGGCATAAGGATGGCATAAAGCAGAACTCTGTTACTGTTGTGTCCAATCAGTGAAGGGAGCGAGACAGACAGACAGACAGACAGACAGACAGGCTGGCAGACAGGCTGGCAGACAGGCTGGCAGACAGGCAGGCAGACAGACAGGCAGGCAGACAGTGAGAAACGTCTTAAATCAGCCGTACCATGCAGTGGAATGAATGAAGCATCATCATCAGATCTGAACAGTTATGACCTAGTCTGGTGTGATCTAATCTGGTCTGATTTGATCTGATCTGATCTAGTCTGGCCTGTCCTCATCTGATGTGGTCTAGTCAGGCCTGATATTGTCTGATCCTGTCTGGGACCGGTCCTGTAATGACTCTGTCACTAGTGTCACCAGCAACCTATAGCTTCGACATCTGTCTGACCCAGAATCAAACACACATGACCGCTGGTAATGGCAATCTTGAGTACAACAATATCTGCCAACCAGCGATTTAGTCTTGTAGAAGTACAGCCATGAGAAGGGACTGGATATAGATTGATATGTGACATCCAGATGTTCAGCTCTCATCCACTCTGGGCACAGCTGTTTGCTTTTATTTGCTTCTGAAAAGCAAGCCGCTGTATTTTAAGAAATACATTAACCAGTGATGCAGGACATGATGTGCCTTGGTCGGTCTGAGCGACTGGGAGGAGAGGAGAGGCGTGCAGAGAGAATGGGATTGGGCTGGCTACTGACAGACACAGCTTAAGGAGGCTGTGAGCACGGCACCATCAGCTCAGTGACAAAAACACAGAGAGCCAGAGTGAAGAGAGAAACTCAGTGGAGTGTCTCTGTGTATGTGTGTACTGGGAGAGTGTGTGTGCTGTCCTGTCTTTTAAACTGTTATTTTAGACTGGAAGGCTTTTGACAAATTGGCCTCCACTGGACAAAGGAAAAGCCCTCAGAATAGAATGTGGATTTAACCTTGTACTTCAGAAATTGCCCTACAATTAGTCTAACCTGCCATTTTCTCCGTTCTCTTCTCCCTCTCCAGGCGTCCGATCCCATCCCAACCAAGAAGTCTAAACATGAAGACTTCCCATCGTTGCCACTGTCCGCTGAGAAGGAGAAGCAACCCGATTGGCTACGGTCCCTCTCGGCTTCGGCCAATAAGGGGCTCAACTGCATCCAGCCCAGACAGAGGCCCTCTGCCTTCAGACCCTGGTCCCCTAACCTGTCAGCCGGGGACAAAGACACGGCCAGCCGCCCGCTCGCTCTGCTTAGGGAGAGGTAAGCACAACGGACCGATCGCAACGACTCAACACAGCGTGTAAAAACAGACTGTTCCGTTGTTTTTAGACCCACGGCAGCCATTTCGGATGGGAGTCGTGTGTGTTCTCTTGTGTGCGCTTTCTCCCAGCGTGCCTCACTTGTCAAGAGGGCCCGATAGCTTGTTTGGGCGGGCTGAGGTCACCAGGGCCAGGCTGAATGTACCACAGCCTCCCACGCGGTACCACTCACACACACACTCAGCCGTGGGCACCCACTTGCTGTGAATCACAACACGCGCGCACACACACACACACACACACTTGATCTGGTCCATTTCTAATTCAATAGGAGGGAATAACCGGCAGAACATTACGAGTGGCTGCCGTTTTCCCCCAAATTACAGAGTCCAAGTGTGTTTGTCATGCCGCTGCGCTGCAGCATCCACAGCTCTGTCCATTCTTCAGCTTTGATCTGACCCCCCCCGTCTGCCGTCTCCTCAGCTTCTACAACTTCAAGACCATGGAAAGTGCCGTGGCTCCAAATGTGGCCCTCACCCCACTACCGCCGGCCAAGGCGGGGCCCATGTCCCCGTCCCTGCCCAGCACCTCCCACCCAAGCCAGGCTCCCGGAGAAGGAGCCAGTCCCGTCTCCAAGTCCCGAAAGAGGAGGGCCACCGGTGACCTCCCGCACCCAGGCCCCGAGCCTCCCTGCCCCCCGTCAGCAGGAGCCAGCGACCCCCCACCGCAGGAGGAGAAGGACTCGGAGGTGGAGATCGAGGTGGAGAGCCGAGAGGAATGTGAGTATGGCAGCGGCGTGTCTTCGTCCCATGTCGTTAGTGTCTCACCCCCAGACCGTCTGGACTGAACAGAACCTGACTCCCTGTTTCACTCTCTCCACAGTCACTTCATCCTTCTCCTCCCTCTCCTCGCCTACCTTCACCTCCTCCAGCTCAGCGAAGGACCTGAGCTCGCCCGGCACCCAGGGCCCAGTGTGCGCGTTGATGTCGGCGCCGGTAACCCCCGACGTCGGACCTCTTGCCGGGGTAGCGGCGGCAGCCATGGCGGTGGTGTTGGCCCCCGAGGGCCCCGGCGTCGGCGGTCTGGAGTCCGAGCTGGAGGCCCTGAGGCAGGCGCTTGACAGCGGGTTGGACTCAAGGGAGTCCAAGGAGAAGTTCCTGCACGAGATCGTCAAGATGAGGGTCAAGCAGGAAGAGAAGCTGGGTTCAGCTCTGCAGGCCAAACGCAGTCTTCAGCAGGTATGGAGGCAGTCTTCTGACGCTCAAATAACCGCCGCCCCAAATCACCCGGCATGCGATCAAATATTAATGAATACGTGTCGGAAAAAAGTGTACACATTAGAGAGACAGCTGACCGTTCCAGTGAAATGGGGAAGATCCGGGGATTCACGTGTTATTCTTGGTTTTTGCTGGTGCGTCTTAATATGTGCCAGACAGAGGGAAAGTGTTATGAAATGGGAAACTACTACAGAAGTCTTCTAACTGAGATGAGTGGCGGCTTGCACCATGACTTGGCAAAAAAACAAGAAAAGGATGTCGCTCCAAAAGCAGTCAGGCCAACTTCCATTTTTATTTTGGTCCTGGAACGAAGCCAAGAGCAGAGAAAACGCAGACAAGTGACAACTGTGTGTGTGAAGGTACACAATGTGCATCCTCCAAAACGGAACGTTCTAGCTGGAGCGACTGCATTCCACTTGGCGTGCGTTTATTCATTGTCTGGGGATCGAGACGAAACCACACTAACAAAACAAACAACACCATTTAAAACAGAGGCCAGTTCAGAGTGAGCAAGTTCCACATCATTTACCAAAAGGACATGTTGGATGTTGTGCAAGCTCACAGACAGATAGGCTAGTCCTGGCAGTTGGATTCCCATCAGAAGGGTGTTTCTACACACTCTAACAAACACACACACACACACAGAAAAATCTGTTAGTCTCTCAGTTTCTATGAGGAAGGAAACCTCACTTCTGTTCACCATTGCCTCTCTTTAACCCTAGGCTCCGCCTCACCCATGCTCAGTGCAAACTGGGCTGGGCTGTGTTCAGCAAAGGCTGCTTGGTGCATGTACAAATGCCAGATCTTAGTTTGAGTCATTTTCCCACAGCAGGAGAGTAATTATGGAATGACAGGATATGTGAATGTAAAAGGTCATGTGGATCATGAGTAATGGAAATTGTTCGTGTTTTTTTCTGGGGATAACACATTTCTGTCGGGGCAAATCAAGTTTTAAATGTTAAAGTGGAAATGACATCTTTTAGCAGGCTTTTTAAACTTAGGAATACATTACTTTGTTTACATTTCCGGATGTGAATGAAAGTTCCTGCAAAAGCAGGAAGGTTAAGTTAAGGTACATTACCTGTACTGTATATACACTAATGTCATATCTGGCGACCTTCCTGCAGATGTTACAGTAGATAGCCTTGAAACTCGCAACTGTGTTCCACAGTTGACTCAAACAATGTTTTACCAGAATTTATTTACATAAGCTCAGAATTTTTCTTAGTGTCAATGAGCTGCTATTGGGAGACAACATATACAGCACCTAACAAAATGAAGAGACCACTGCACCTTTTTCTTTCCTTTCCAAAAAAGTAGAAAAGGGAAGTTTTGAGTGAGAAACAGAAGCGTTAAAATTGCAGTTGTCTCTTAATTTTAACCCATCTGTTCCTCACTTAGAAGCTTCCTTTTTACTTTTTTGGGAAGGAAAGAAAAAGGTGCAGTGGTCTCTCAATTTTTTCCGGAGCTGTAGAATTCACATTGCTTACATAGACATACAGTTAACAGAGTGTTACTATTGTAACACTGCACATTGTACGGTAGAATGTTATTCCACAGACAATAAAAGCTCAAATAGTTTTCACTAGGTCTCAATAGTCAATTGCATCCTTGGTTAACTGCCATTGGAGAAATTTACTGCCATTTGTGGGCTAATATTGTTGTTTATCAGCTAACACCAACTCGGAAATCTACCGCTAGCTACCATATGCAGAAATATTCTGGAATTTTGTCCCCTAGGAGTTGGAGTTCCTGCGAGTTGCTAAGAAGGAGAAGCTCAGAGAGGCCACAGAAGCCAAGCGGAATCTGAGAAAGGAGATTGAGCGCTTGCGCGCCGAGAGCGAGAAGAAGATGAAGGAGGCTAATGAGTCGCGGCTGCGTCTGAAGAGGGAGCTGGAGCAGGCCAGACAGCTCAGAGTGTGTGACAAGGGCTGTGAGGCAGGGCGACTGCGTGCCAAGTACTCAGCACAGGTGAGGAAACACACACACTACACACACATCACAATACATGGGCGACTCACAACATGATATAGCAGAGGCTTCAGTCAAAGTGTAGGTAGTCCGATTACATCCTGTAAACACTCTAAAGGGAGGCTTGCCCTCAAAAGTAATTGCGCCATTACTGTCTAACGGCAAGTTTAACTTTTCCCATGGTCAACAGAGGGAGAAGGGAAAAAAAACATTTCCTTCTGTTCAGTCGAAAATAAATGGGTGTAACCCAGAGAGCACAGACGCGAGATAAGTGCTAGCCCCGAAGAGGAAACAGGAAGAGACGTCTAGTTGCTCTTAAGCATCATGGGAAATATAGATTAGACAAAAGGGAGCTACACTGGCATAACGTTTCTAGTTTCTCCAGAAAGAACAAGTCGCTGTACAGCCTCGACATGAGAGTCTTTGTGCCTAGTGTTTTCGGGCTTTGGATAGGCCACTACGTTAGCTACGTTTCGCCAGTCACTGCTGTGTCTGGGAGGGAGGCGAGAGCCTCAGAGGGTTGCTAAGCCGGGAGAGGATGTGGTTATGGTGCGCGCGCGTGTGCGCGCGTGTGTGTGTGTGTGTGTGTGTGTGTGTGTGTGTGTGCGCGCATGGGTGTGGGTGTGTGTGTACGGCCGGGTGTTTTAGGAGTTCAAAACATGGTTTTAGGAAGTAAACAACAACAACAACAGAAAACCGAAACAAGCTCCTGAAACTAGACACACTAGGCGTGAGGTCAGCACCCTCTGCACGACACTTCACCGTGGTGGTTTTGTTCCAGATTGAGGACCTGCAGGTGAAGCTCCAGCACGCCGAGGCGGATCGCGAGCAGCTCCGGGCAGACCTGCTGCTGGAGAGGGAGGCCAGGGAACACTTGGAGAAGATGGTCAAGGAGCTGCAACAACAGCTCTGGCCCAAGGAGCAGAGCAAGCCTGCCAAGGACACGCCCGTCAACAACTAGCCCCTCCTACCACTCGGCTTGCCCCTCCCACCACATGAATAGCCCCACCCACCATCAGCGTAAAATCATGCCCTCCCCCCATCCCCCATTTCCCAGCCCCTCCCCCCCGTAGAGACTAAGAGGACAGAGACAGGAGAGAGAAAAGGCAGATATATTGATCCATCCTCACAAACATTTCATGAGTGCTTGGATGCATCCTTCGTGAGAGAAACAAAGCAAGTCAAACTGGGTATTTGTACATGGACCAAGGGAATGTGTTACTAGCACTGAATCGTACCTATTCACCACAAACTGAAAATCCATGTATTTTCTCTGAGACAAAAACTGGTGAACATTTTGGATACAGACTTTTCTATGATGAAAATAATAGTATGATAATAACGCAAGGTATTAGGATAGTACAACTGGCCTGTTTAAGGACTTAATGGAGGCATGCCAACACAGCAGAGGAGCCAGGCTGGAGGACTGGACTCTTCCCATGTGTCCCAGTAAGACTTCTGCTTCACTTCCCATGAAGTTGGAGTATTTCCTGACTTTATAAGCTATTTAAGAGACTGCATAGTGATATGTAAAAAAAAAAAAAAAAAGGAATAAAAAAATCCTTTGTTTCTTTGTGCTATCGGAGCTTGGAAAAAAAGATTTATAAAAGATTTTACCAGTCAACAAGCAGGATTAACTTCCATCAGTACCACTGTGGCCCATTGGTGTGTGAAGGAGGTTGCGATTCATTGAGGAAATGTATCAAGTTTGGTCTTTTTTTGTATTTTTTACTATTCCAGAAATACATCATAAAGTTTACTATAGAAGGAGTGCGGAGGATTGAATTGGACTAGAGGTTCTCTCTCTTCAGAACAGACCCAATATATGTATTTGGACAAAATCAGTGTTGTGTTCTAGGCACCTTTTAGAATGAGCACTTCATTTAGATACCAACAAAGAAAAAAATTGCCCACCAGTGATGTTCATACCAACACAGCGGAACTGCACGCATAGTTGTCGTCTTTGTGTTCACGAGCATTTGGGTCAAAACCCAAAAGTTTATCTTATAAAGATACGCTTTCTGATCAATTTGAGTCTGGCTGCGATCTGAAGACCAGATTTGGACACTAGACTTCTGCCGGTTTTCCCCCGGAAATGTTAAAACTAGTTTGCCTGTGTTTCTTCCCTTTCTTTTGATTACTGAGAGTTGGCATGACTTGAAAATACCATTTTGAATACTTTGATTTTAGGACTGGAAGTGGCGCCTTTAGCCAGAACCACATAATGTTCTTTTTAATTAAAAGATGGTATGTAATATAGATATGTTGTTGTTTTTTTACTTTACAATAATGAATCGCACTTTGTCATGACAAAATACTGTTTTAATGCTTCTACTCCCAACATATTCTTCAGTCTTACATTGGAGAGAACATAACCATGACAACAACCATATAAACCCAAGTGAGCATTTTGTTAATTATATGCAACTCATTTAAATGCAATGTAATCATGTGTTTAAGACAAAATATTGTAAATAAAATCAGAGAGTAAAACGAGGTCTACACGCTTGCTTGCTGATCCAGTTCGGGCTGTTGAAAAATGTAATTTTAATAAAATTTCTTGGGGTTTTTGAATCCGTAGACTCTTAAAATAGAAAGACAGTGGGACGTAGAAGTGCAGAAAGACAAAATAGCTGGGGCACCTAACTTTCCTAAGGTATTTATTAAAAGGTGAATGAATCCTCCAAGTTTTAAAGGTTTACAGCACAGTGCTAGCAGACCAGTCATAGGGAAAGCAGTGATTAAGAGAGTCCTGGGGACAGATTTATGACATATTTACCTGAAAAAGATATATGATTAAATAAAAGAATACATTTTATAATGCTCCGATTACACAGTGGGTACAATACAATCAGATTGTACATCGTGTTTATGCTATTTTCCTTTGGTTGTTGATGTTCTCGTTGTTGTTTTTAATGTGGGATATTTTTATCTGTTATTTTTCTTTTTCCAATAGAAAACTCATATCTTTTCCTTCATATGCATGACATTTGAAAAGGTTTGCCATACATATAGTTGTTATTGGACATTGGACATTGTATATAAGGGTTATATTGTTACACAATATACAGCAATCTTTTTTAAGAAAAACAATCATTTTTAAAGGAAACTAAACCATGTTTATTACATAGTTTGAGTAAAAGAACTTCAAGTATACAGAAAAAACAACAACCTGAAGTTCAAACGCGATGCTGGACAACTTCAAGTGCCTGAATGTGGGTGGAGGGTTTTCCAGATCGGGAACGCTGACCACAGAGTAACTGTTTGTAGCTAATCCCAGTGAGGAGCCTGCTCAGCGGCGACACCGTGGAAGGTCATTAGTGTCTCAGTGCAGATGTCATGCCCGTCATGCGGTGCAGATGTCATGCCCGTCATGCGGTGCAGATGTCATGCCCGTCATGCGGTGCAGACACTCAACGAAGGGACGTATATTTTTTGCCCTCTTGAGGAGAACCTTTAGAACATTCTCTCCCTGCATTGTCCATGGCGATGGGCCTGACTTCAACCTAGCTCGAGCAACAAGACACAGGCCTTTTTTCCCCAGTATTCCAAATTCCAACACAGTTTACGGCAGAAACAGATTCACCCTCCTTTTCAAGTAGAAACAGTTCAAAGGCTCATTTTTGAAACAACCACAAAAACAAGAACAATGGGGCATTTTTTATATCTTTAATTCATTTCGAAAAGCTCTTTCAGAGATATGCATGTCAAAAACAAGTATAGACCATGTGTACCAACACTATGTGGTGTCATGCTGAAAGGTACATTTTGGTTTGTAGATAAAGACCACCTACCAATTTAATGTGGTTTGCTCTGTCTATCCAAAGTTGGACATCTCTTAGTAGTAAAGAGGGCGTTACGTCAAAGCCCACGTCTTAACCAACATTAGAAAGGGCAGTTATCGAGAGACTGACACTGAGTCCATGACTTTTGCAGACCTAAAATTAGTACATTTTATAGCTGTTTTTACACTCAAATGAATTGATATTTGTAGTTTCCTTTATTCATGGTTTTCTACAAAAAAGGGAGAAAATGACAACATTGGCTATTTGCTCCCAATTAAAAGAAAAAAATGGTTAAAATGATTTATTATTTTCTAAACAAGAACCATTTTGCTAAATGGATGACAATAAATCAGCAATAAAAATACATGTTAATAGAAACAACTAGCCAGTGTGAAGATTTAAAAGAATTTACAAATGTAAATAATTTTTCATTCACAATATTGTATTATATATGTACATGGTGTTTGCTTTTTCAAAAAGAAATCTTTTCTTACACAATAGCTGTCTTGTTATTTTGAGTTTTGTGTTTTAACCAAGAACATGTTTAAAAAAACTATTATTGCAGTGCGTTAGAGAAAATTCCCTACATCAACATGCTGTTTATCCCATCATTCTGATCCTTTTTTTTACTGTAGAGTCTTTGTATTTACTTTTTTTCACCAGTTCATATATATTTTTAACAACATATTCAATATTAAATAGTGAACCTATGGTAAAAATAGGTTACATGATCTACCGCCACCTTGCAGATTTGTTTTCTCATCCTCATGTAATCTTTTTAGCCCTGCGCTGCTGCTAATTCTATATAAACTCTCCAATTCTAGAAATATTTTTTCATGTAAGAGGTAAATGTATGCTTTCTTGTTTATTAATGATGCATATATATAGTATGAAAAAAAGCTTGGCTTATTTATCTACACCTTCCTTGCCCTTGACTTTTTAGCGCCTTTTCCACCTTTTCTCCTACATCAAAACCCCTTTCTCACAACACGGACTATATTGTAAAGTAAAGGACTTTATGAGATTATGTTTGAAAATAGCTATGCTTATATACCACAGTGACTGAATGTACAGTGTATAGATACATTACAAGAAATAAAGTTGTTTGTCCTGATTAAAATGACCTAATTTCTTTCTTACAACTGCTCTCTCGCCATAACTGATTGTTCCCTGCTTGCATGAAATCCACACCCATCTTGGGCATCATCCACACCCATCTGGTGGAGTAGTGGGGTGTAAATGCCCGGTGGAGTAGTGGGGTATAAATACCGGGTGGAGTATTGGGGTGTAAATGCCCGGTGCAGAGTGAATGCATTGTCCTGCTTGTGCATTTCAGACTGAACCCATCCAATTCTAAGCTAGAGGACATTGGCTCTTCAGCTGCTGTGTCATACAGAGGTTAAAGGCAGGCTGTCCAGCACTGATGAATCACCATTAGTAATTTGACGATAAGGTTGCTGGATCAAATCCAGGTGGTCGCAAAGCTGAAAAATCTGTTATTCTGCCCTTGAGCAAGACAATTAGGCATAATTTCTGCTGTCTGTGGTTCTGGATAAGAGCATCTGCTGAATAAAAAAATACAAAAACGTTGACAATCTTAATGATTATAGTGTACAAACTACATACCACCATGTATCATTTTGTCAAATAAGGTTTACCAATATAAGTGCAATCTCTCCAATAGCTGCATGAGAGCTAACAATAGCACATAACACATTATTTAGCTTTATCCTCTTATCTGTGTAATACTATGCAATCGGGAAATAGCAACAATAATTACTGTAACTTGAACTAAAATGTAAAGAATCCCCAGGAACACTTAACAGCAATGTACGTGGATCTCCTACACACTGATAATGTGCAATATAAACATCAACTAAATGTACACATACATCTCCGGAAAGAATGAGACCACTGCAGCGTTTTCTTTCTTTTCCAAAAATGACGGAAAGCAAAGTTTTGAGCGAGGAACACAAGGGTTAAAACGAAAAGACCACTGCAAATTGAACGCTTCTCTTCCTCATTCAAAACCTTCCTTTAAAACTATTTTCGAAAGGAAAGAAAAAGGTGCAGTGGTCTCTTCATTCTTTCTGGAGCTGAATATACATAGTCTGACATGTGCAGGTTACTGCAAGATTTTTCACTCTTACTTTGTTACTGTGTCTTTACATTTACGGTTTCTCAGTTGAATAGTATTTGTAGCAGTAGGATGTTGCACTCAGGGATGTGAAGCTGCGGTTTCATGTCGCTGTACAGGCTTTATTGTCTAGCTTGGAATGGAGGGTCTCTCCCTCTCCTTTTCTCTCTTTGGTAGTGTGTTGATTGCGACCATGATGACTCATCTTAAAAAAAACCTTTTATTTTCACTACCCTTTTATTTTGCCACCAATACAAAAGGAAGTGCAAAACTGTTGTTTGTTTGTTTGTTGATAGGTGACTAAGGGAGTGAGGCATGTGTCACCTCGTATTTTTACCCCGATGAAATACAATTTAATGAATGCCTGACTGAAAATCTTTCCAATATCAGGGCGATTATTAAGAAGTTTCAATCAACTGGAGCTGTGATAAACTTCCCTGGAGAAGGATGTGTGCATTTTACCCCTTACCTTTTTGACATGGATGTCTCAAGGGATTAAATGCCCTCCAAAGAATCAGTTGATCATTTCAGAATCCTGATTCTTGGTGTCACCAAGACCCCGGACCTGAAATTTCACACTACCTCCAATGTCAACAACATATTTGGCCATCTTGCCATGAGAACAACTCAAATGTGTTGACTACCTGGAGATCGCGGTGTACCTGGCTACACAGAGACTGCGGTGTACCTGGCTACTCAGAGATTGCGGTGTACCTGGCTACTCAGAGACCGCGGTGTACCTGGCTACTCAGAGACCGCGGTGTACCTGGCTACACAGAGACCAGAGTTGACTGGTTGTGGGATCACAGCTAAAAACCAGTGGTCAGAATTGAAGTAGTCAGTCCATAAGCGAAAACCAAAGATCTGAATTAACGACTGGTCCGAGATCCGTCCTTGTCAGAACTTACAGGAAGAGACTCAGTGCTGTTGTCCAATCCAGGGGAAGCGTCACAAAACATCGACTGCAGGACGCCAAAAGCTTTAAATCCTACAATTTGCAGACCAAATCGTACAACTCAATAAAGCGTTTTGTGTTTGAGAAATCATTGTGTTCTAATAATAGTACACGCCTCCCAATAGGTTGGAGCCCAAAAAGGGACTCAATTATGTGTGGTTGATTTTCTGAGTTCACTTTGGCTCAGTTTCATGAAGGGCTCCAATTCTTGTTGAGTTCACTGTATGGCGTCTATATTGGCTACTGTGCAAGATCCACCCTTTCCTGCCTTGTTCTGTGAGCGGACATCTTGGCAACTCTTTCATACAGAAAATACCACAGCCACCAAAACCAAAGAAAATCCCAACCCCTGCTGTTTCAACTGTCAGTCTTTTTCTCTCGGTTTCATTTTTAATCGTCATATTGAGAGCTTAAAAGTACAAGACGATGTTCTAGGGGTCAAAGGGGTGTGTTTTTATAGGTGTCATAAGGTCACAAGGGTGGGACCTGGGTTGGTGACCATGAATAGGTGAGCACACATCGTCCAGTCCTTCGGTACACAGAGGAGGACAGCCATCCTCATTGTGTGAAGCCAAACCCTCAGCCTCAATGAAATCAAGGAGGTTGACGGACAGAGAGCCCTGTGTGTATGTTCTCAGTTTGCGCGTGTGTGTGTGTGTGTGTGTGTGTGTGTGCACTATAAAGGAGTGTGTGGTTGGGTTGGGTATATGCGTGTCTGGGTTCAGTGTGCATTTTGTGTTTGTGTGTGTGTGTGTGTGTGTGTGTGTGTGTGTGTGTGTGTGTGTGTGCACTATAAAGGAGTGTGTGTTGCGTGTGGTTGGGTTGGGTATATACTTGTCTGGGTTCAGTGTGCATTTTCTGTTTGTGTGTTGGGTGTGTGTATGTGTGTGTGAGATTGTGTGTGTGTTTAGAGTGTGTGGTGGAGAGGTTTAGCGCCAAGAGGTCCTGACCCTTCCCCTATCTGTCCGAAGATGAACCACACTCACGCACACGTGCACGCGCAATCCATTCGAACACACGTCTGAAACCACTTGCATAAGTGGCTGCAGTGTGCAGATACAGGTCTTCCCCCCAAGGCAGGTTCAATATTCATGGGTCACAATGACGTTCCACCAACTCAGCTTGACAAAATCCATCACAATCTCTCGGGTCAACCTGGCAGCTCGGCTCATCACATCAGTTGGAAGCACCACCCTGCCACCTGTCACACTGATGAGTGCCCGCCCGCCCGCCCTCTGTGTAATCCAAGATGGCCGCCCAACATGCCAGCATTTATAGGGATTGGCAAAGAGCTTGAATCCGTCCTGAGCACTAGAGGAGTGAAGAAATGGATGTGAACGCTTCACGGCCACCATCTCACTGATCGTGACGTACATCATCTTGGGCGTACAGTTTGTAACCACGGTTGATTGGCAAACACAACTTCAGAGTGGTTTGGTATGAAAGAAAGACTCCATTTCCCTTGACGTTTTGTAAGCAGTGAGTTATCGTAGCTTGCGCCCTTACGGGTCTGGCAATGGCTTCCTCTGTGTGTTTGCTCAAGTTTCGAGAAGTTGCAGCGCATCTCCGCCAAGGTAATTAAACCCATGGAGAAAGTCAGTCGGAGTAACTACGCGGGCGTGGGTGGCGGCCTGGTCATGCTTGATAACGGGGCTTCTGAATGACGGTGGTGGTGGGGGTGGAGAAGAAGGCAGCGCTCGGAGTGACTGTGTGGAGGAACCAGTATGGGCGGCGTGTTCGGAGGTTTTTGCGGGCACACCGCGGGCGACGCTCTCCCGGGAGGGTTAAAGATAGATGGGCTCGTTAAGCGAAACACCGGGTGACTGCTTGGGAACTTCTCACTGGGATCTTGGGGTGGATTAGCAGACGATAGCCGGGCCTGGCTCTCTCATTCTAAAGGTTCGGTGAGTGATGTGTGTGTGTGTGTGTGTGTGTGTGTGTGT
>JACXGJ010013151.1:0-16758 GCA_016801105.1 Esox niger | reverse complement strand
GTGTTTTGGTTGTGCTGTCGTTATGTATATTTCTATGCCACCATAGAGAAGTGTTTTGGTTGTGCTGTCGTTATGTATATTTCTATGCCACCATAGAGAAGTGTTTTGGTTGTGCTGTCGTTATGTATATTTCTATGCCACCATAGAGAAGTGTTTTGGTTGTGCTGTCGTTATGTATATTTCTATGCCACCATAGAGATGTATAATCCTCTTGACGCATGGTGCATTAGACAACAGCTGGTGCAGAGTCACTCACCATTATAGTTCGGAGTATTTCTGAGTGTGTTAGTAGGACAGCACACCATTATCTCTGTGTGTGTGTGTGTGTGTGTGTGTGTGTGTGTGTGTGTGCGCGCGCTTTTCCGTCATAAATCCAACAGGATTGAATTGAAGTGCAGGAGGGTATCGTCTGTTTCCATGTTGTGGTTTGTTGCAGCATGTCAAATGCTGGGTCACAAGCCAATAGACCAGGATTAGATGGTGAGCTATGGTGGCAGGAGCCAGACCATCCACAGACAGCACAGAGACGTTGTCACAACAACCTGGCCTTGCTGTGTCTCTTCTACGACTCAACACCGCGCACACTCCAAATACTTCCCTTTCATTTTGACTAATCTTCGATTGTCCGCTGTACAATTAGTTTAGAGACAATCTCAAAATGACTAACTGAATAATATATATGGAACCTACATATCGTGACTCTGTGTTACCGTGAAGTCCCTGAGTGTTCTCAGCCACAATACAGGAACATCCTAAAGAAGAAACATCAATGTCTCCCGATAAAGGACTCTGCTCCCAACAAGCAGCCCAGGGAGCTGCTAGCGAACGCAGGGGACGCAGACATTAAAGGTCCCCTTAAAAACACAAATCCCCCTCCTCCATTTCCTTGTCCTGTCTCACCGCTTCAACTGCTGTAAATAAGAGGTTTTCTTCCTGACTCCGTGGGTGGCTATTAAGCCTGCGTGCCAAGCTTAATGCGCGTGTGCGCGCGCTCAGCTCAGACGGTGAAATCCTCTGCAAATGTTTCTGGAGATATTGCTTGATCCGCACCCAGCTCATAATCCAAAGTCATTCGGGCCACTTGCCACAACACAGCGGCCAGTGCTCAACCACAACACGCAACTGGTGGCGAAGCAAGCCGGGGTGACAACGCATTTCTGTGAGAGTTCGTTGGCCGGCCGGAAGATGCCGGCGTGGCTTCTCCGGGGTTAAGGCTCTCCCAGTGTCCCTTAACTGATTCCAGCTGGGTCCACTGATTGCTCCCTCTATTTAGGTTGGACGGACTGCTTCGGGGCAAAGGAGCGACGAAGCCATGGTCTGAGGAGTGCTTCAGTATATTTGGACTGCCAGTGGTAGCCTGAGTATTTCCCCCCATTAGAAATGTATTGGCCAAAGCGGCGAGAGATACAAGGCGGCCTTCATTTCTTTGGTCAAAAGCCACGGTCTTACAACGGTTCTTTCTGTCATTTGACTAGAGATATTTTGTTATACGGAACAAAAAATTTTAAAAACGACCCTCGACAACATACTTTGTCACAGTATTTCTGTGTCATTATGCCATGCTTGGTTTTCTGTACAATGTGACATGTTCAGTGTCACTGAAAAAGACTGGCAGGAGAACAGTCTGGAGGTAATCAATGGAAGTGGCTTCATTCCCAGCCTTGAGTTGCATCTTCACACATCTCTTTTTATTTTTTTGGACTCTGGCACCTCGTCATTCATGGAAACACATCTTTGTTATCTGTTCAGCTGTTGTATAAGTATCAGCTGTAGAAAACAAATATGATTCCCTAAGAACTGTGGAATGACTTCCGCATCCGCAAGAGCTGATTGTAATTAACTGCGGTTTGAGGAACGCGTGTTGCTACCTAAATACAGCTGCTAACTCAGTCCTGAAACCGCACACCAGTGTGCCCATAGAGGTCATAACAGTTACTGCCCCCAGTCATAAACACAGACATTTTGTCTTTACAACTTCCCGCTCACAGATGCACCTACGACACTGCAATTCTGGTCCTAGTTTTGTTCGTACCGTCTTACAAACTTTTTTCTATTTCGATAATAATCCTGATATGTGGCGAGACAACACGAACAGTTTTAGCACCAGGCTGGGCCACTACGTGTCATTCACGACAAATAAGAGGTGTTAGTAGCTGGACCTTGTATAGGCCAACGTGTACCAAACTCAAAGCCCCTACTCAACAGTAATTCAAGGCACGGAACCCCAAACGACTTACCATGGCTTTGCATTTCGTGTGTACCGCTGTTTTGCACTCTGTAAAAGAGAACAGAATAATGGCAGTGAATAATTTAAGTGTTAGCTTGTATCGCCTTGTTCGTGTAAGAGCGTGCGCGCCAACTCACCCCTGCAAAAGGATCCGGGGACGTAAATGCTTTGTCCACACACTTCACAGGGCGGTTTACTCCTAAAGCTCTTCTCTGCGAATACGTGGGACCCGGCCTCTCGACCAAGCTGCAATCAAATACAAACGCACTTAGCATGACACGCAGAAGGCGCCTGGCGTGTCAAATCGTCCGTGTGTCGCGTTCTACAGAGGTAATTGTCAGGGAAATAGGGTCAGCTTTGCCCATAACTGGCATACAGGAGAGACGTCCGCTCATTAAAAATACAACATTGGATGGTGAAATTGTGAGCGAGCCGTGGCTTTTCCATTTTCGTCCCTCCTTGTGGATGTGAGCGTATTTACGCGCCAATTTCCAACATTCCGTGTTGCCTACGCTGAGGGGAAGAAGGGATAGACTGGAGAGGGACCGAAAATGGGGTGGGGGAAAAGGGAGAGAGAACAGGACGAGCTATGTTTACACAGCTGCCTGTATGAGACCCGGTTTGGTAACGTTGCCCTTTCACGTTGCCATCCCCAAAATAGATTTTATATAGATATTGTTTCCTTACATGTTTGACAGCCACAGAGCTCAGATGAGCAGAGACACGGTAGAGGAGAACTGATGTACTGAGAGTACATGGAGAGAGATGACATGGGGAGAGATGGGTTTGGTTTGTTGAAGGAACATTAGGACAGAAAGTTGTACTTTGAATTCATGTTGCGTTCTAGTCCATAGCTCCTCATCTTACCAGTGGACAGTTATTCAGGCAGGCTGGGCACTGGGACACAGTTGTGCTTGTTCAATAACAGAGATCAAGACCTACAGGAACACGGAGTGGACTACATGTGGATCATCCACAAATAGAGGCAAACGCACCGCGGGGATTTCGCCTCACGCGTCTACAAGAGACAGCAATTATTTGTGTTGTTGGTTTTCAAATCATTACGGTATGACTTATTCAGGTAACTTGTGACTCACATATTACATTCAGAACGCAAGTAACCTTGCAAATACAAGTTTGATCTTTTTATAGACTTAATGAAAAACACATTTATAAAACATGGAAATCACTTGACTGCACTGGGCCTTTAAGAGTTTGTGTAGACTACTGAAGATGCCCCTGGCCTGTTTGTAATGGAAGGATGTTGAATAGCATGAATGTTAAAATAGCTCGTTCAATAGCAGAGCGGGCATCCAATTGATTTTTAGATAGCCAGAGGAGAGTGTGAAAATTGATTTAGTGATATGTATTCAGACTGAAATTTCTGGTCACTTTGCATGTTGACAATAGTGCCACTAACTTGGACCGGGCTGAACACAGTAGCAGAATATACAGCTCTAGAAAAAAGAGACCACAGCAAAATTATCAAAAAACCCAAGCTATGTAAACAACATGAATTGACTGAAATTGTTATTTTTCTATTTGTCTTCTAATGCCTCTCAATATTTAATATGTAGTTTTTTTTGAAGTAATCAGATTATGTTACAGAGTTTGAGTAATCCAAAAGCTACGTTACTGATAGCAAATGTGGAAAGGTAACTTGTACCTGTAACGGAATATATTTAAAAAAGTAACCTACACAACCCTGCTGGCAAGTAATGTAGAATATGATGATCATTTTGCGTTGTCTTCTGTGGTAGCAACACCCTATTATGGGTGCACTTATCAACAGCCATAACTAAAACGCTGGTAGGATCAAAGCAACAAAATTACACCACATCTGGAGAGTTGTGCAAAGTTGGCTTTTGAAGTGATCTACTGTAATGGCTTGTCACAGCTGCTTCAATCCAGCAATAAACTCTGATGTTTAGAGACATGCATGACATAAATACAGCCTCATTCAGTATTACCAAGGTATTCTGAAAATATTGTATAATTTATGTGGCAAATGTGAAATAATTTATAATTTGCTTTATTTTGAATACAGTAAAATAGAATGACGGTAAGAATTGGGGAGACTTTTGCTGGGGATGTTATGCCGCTCTACTTTTCAGATTTATAGAAAATGTACCATCTTGTATTAATGCCAAAATATATTGGCCACACCAAACAAAGCCAGTGGCTGTTATTGTTCTTTGATTGGTTCAGATACATCTACATGTATACACACACAATGTTCAAGCAGGCCAATGTGAATAATATTACCACATTCATCCAGTGAAAATATGAACTGTACTACTGTATTCTAGCATGTGCCTGTCCTTTAACGGTCAAGGGAAGTACATGAACTGGCTACTGTAGTCAGGAAAATAATACCATAGCACCACCTAGGGGACACTAAATAAATAGCATGTATGACTTGTGTATACAGTTCTGGAAAATATTAACAGACAACTGAAAAATTATCATTTCTTCTGGTTTTACTATTCATTAGGTATGTGTTTGAATAAAATGAAAAGTTTTCTTTATTCTATAAACTACTCACAACATTACACCCAAATACAAAATAAAAATATTGTCATTTAGAGTATTACTTTCTAGAATATAACTGGTTAAAATAACCCCAAAAAGATATCGTTTCCAGACCTCAACTAAAGCAAAGAAAACAAATTCATATTAATTTATCAACAACAAAATACTAATGATTAAACTTACAGAAATCAATATTTGGTGGAATAACCCTGATTATTAATCACAGCTTTCATGCATCTTGGCATGCTCTCCACCAGTCTGTCACATTGCTGTTGGGTGATCACATTGCTGTTATGCCACTTCTGGCACAAATATTCAAGTTGCTCAGCTTTGTTTGATGGCTTGTGATCATCCACATTCCTCTTGACCAAATTCCAGAGGTTTTCAATGGGTTTCAGGTCTGGAGATTGGACTGGCCATGAAAGGATCTTGCTCTGGTGCTTGATTGACCTGGCTGTGTGGAATGGAGCATTGTCCTGCTGGCAAAAAACTATTCTCAGAGTTGGGGAATATTGTCAGAGTAGAAGGAAGCAGGTGTTCTTCAAAGATAATTTTGTACTTGGCTTGAATCATGCGTCCTTCACAAAGACAAATATGCCCGATTCCAGCCTTACTGAAACATTCCCAGAACATCACTGATCCTCCCTCACTAAATTTCACAGTGGGTGTGAGATACTGTGGCTTGTAGGCCTCTCCAGGTCTCCGTCTAACCATTCGACAACCAGATGTTTGGCAAATCTGAACATTTGACTCGTCAGAGATGACCGTAATCCATTCCTCTATGGTCAAATCCTTATGGCCTTTTGTAAACTTCAGCTTGGCTTTTCTTTGCGTCTCAATGATGAAGGGCATTCTTATAGATTTACACAACTTCAGCCCTGCCCCTAGGATTCAGTTTCGAACCGTGATCGCTCTGCACTTCACCCCAGCTGCTGTTTGCCATTCTTTTTGTATTTTGTTTGTCATTTTACAATTGTTGAGCAACATTCGAATTAGTTGATTGACATCTCGGTCAGTGGACAGACGTTTTCGCCCTCTACCAGTGTGTAGCTTCGTTGTCCCTAATGTCTGTTGTGTGACCTTGTTCTTAGGATATACAGTCTTTGAAATGTTCATGATGGAAGCAACCTGACACTCATTGTATCCCTCTGCCAGTAAAGCCGGAACTGAAACATTTTTTCCCCTCACTCAAAGCTTTTCTTTCCAACTCTTTTGTCATGCAGAATAGTTTTTTTTTTAAATTCAAATGACCTTTGAGGTACAACTTGCAATATTTTTGCAACCCAGCTGGTCCCATCTTTCACTGTAATAATAATTGGAATTAATGTTTTAGCAGATTTGCTCCAGGTTCTTTAGGTTGGCTGGAAACTTATTTCAAATAGTTCTGTTGACAGCTCATTTCCAATAGTTCTCCATATTCTCAATGGGATAGAGATCAGTACTTTGACTGGGCGACTGAAAGACATTAACCATTTCCTTTTTCAGCCACTCCACTGTTGCTTTGATCTTGTGCGTGTGATCATTGTCCTGCTGAAAGCTAAATTATTTTCCAAGTGTTTTGCATCCATTCTTCAATTTTAACACAATGTCCAGTTCCTGCTGATGAGAAGCATCCCCACAGGATGACGCTGCCACCATCATACTTCACTTATATGGTGAGTGTTAGGCAGTGTTAGATTTATACCACACAGCATTTTCCATTCTGGATAAAAAAAAGTGTTTATTCAAATATCCCCAATAATGGAGCATATCAGGAATCTTTCAGTGAGTGAAAACAATGGTGAATACTTCCTAGGTAAATTGTGGTCCTTGTCAGGAGATGGGCCTGTGTACAAAATGTTATGACTATGGGCTGGTTACACAGACATAGATTGACCCTAATCCTGGAATAAAAAAAGTATAATGGAGATAAAAATGTAGTGTGATTTTTTTTGTCCTAGCAACAATCCCTAAGTCAAACACAGTGAGACGAGTGACCTTAGAAAGTTTAATCAATCTCTTGTTACTGCTCCACCATTAAGTGACAAAACCAGTTATGCCAAACTCAGACCATTGATGTTGCTTTTGACGCACAGGCCAATCCATAGCCACCTTCTTGATTACACTGTGCGGGATTTAGAAAGCTCAGCCATAGTGTGTCTTTAGGCAACAATTTCAATAGCAGTGCCTAGTGGTAGGAAAAAAGATAACTACTGTCTCCTTTTTTCAAGCAGAGAAGCCAGAACATTCCTATTTTCGTTCTTTCGCTGAACATTTCTGTCACAAACAATTGAGTTCACACTTCTGACTTACTCTATTCTGTAGGCAAATCTCAAAAGTAACTTATAAACATGTTGCTTTGTTCTGTTAGCCCATAAGAAGGGAATACACTTTGGTAAGAGTACCAAATGACTGTGAGGGAAAGAGAAACATCTTAAGTATTAAAAAAAGAGAAAGCCTTAGGGAGTGGTGTCAATGAACAAATGCCTGCAGTGTATCCCAGTCGTCCAGATAGACTCGTAAGGCTGTTTGTTAAATTTTGGGATTTGAGCACCCCACCCCATTAGTTCTGCTTCAGCCAAATGTTAGCTCATTCCCCAGGCATCTCCATCAGTCCGGACCCAAAGCACTCAGCCTCTAATATGGGGATGGCAGAACAGCCAGTGCCAGGGATTCATTATATAGCCGATTTCCACATTCACTTCTGTATGATGTAGTTTTGGTGTGTGAACAGTTAGCAGCCTCCTGGTTGGCCTCAACTCCCGAGCTCCTTCTGCACGTACTTTAGTTCTGTTGCACATTGTGTTGTTGCACAGACTGTCCAGCAATCGCTTCCAGTTGATCTGCACACAGTTTATATACACCCATGCACCATTTCAAATTTGTTTACTGAAAAATATTTTCTTAAATTGTGCAATGACCTCGCAGAATGGACAAACACTTTCTGAAACTACACACTTCTGTTAAACAACCAGACCTGGACAATAGATAGGAAATGGCAAGGGGGCCTTTATGGTAAGTTGGAAAGATGAGCAACATACTGTGACAAGAAGAAACCACCATTACGTCACAACACTATCACATGCACGTTTCCAAAAACACCAGCGAAGCCACACCCACTACAAAGTCACATGGACGTCTCCAAAAACACCAGCGAAGCCACACCCACTACAGTCACATGGACGTCTCCAAAAACACCAGTGAAGCCACACCCACTACAGTCACATGGACGTCTCCAAAAACACCAGCGAAGCCACACCCACTACAAAGTCACATGGACGTCTCCAAAAACACCAGCGAAGCCACACCCACTACAAAGTCACATGGACGTCTCCAAAAACACCAGCAAGCCACACCCACTACAAAGTCACATGGACGTCTCCAAAAACACCAGCAAGCCACACCCACTACAAAGTCACATGGACGTCTCCAAACACACCAGCGAAGCCACACCCACTACAAAGTCACAAGGACGTCTCCAAAAATACCAGCAAAGCTACACATCCCTTTGACTGCCTGTTGCTGACGACATGAGGTAGGTGTCCTGGCACACCCTGTGAAGGAACGGGAACCGCTGGAGAACGAAGTACGCTCTTACGACGTCTAGGAATTAATATCCTCCATTTTCCATTGCAAGAAGACTGTCACCTCTGACAGAGATAAGAAAATCAGAACAGGTAGTGTGTGTGTTCTCTTACAAATGATTGGTCTCTACTGAGAGAATGGATTTGGCCACCTTGTGTCCACCAGGTCTAACCAAATCCTGGAGTAGAGGAGGATCATAAAAAAGGCAATATTAGTGGCCTCAAGGTTGACATTTCAATGTACAGGCTCCAGGACCAGATATTGATACAAGTAATGTGATCAAAGAACATAGTTGTGTCACTGACAACAGTAAGTCCCATAGACTATACATTGCACTGCTTTCACAAACATTTATAAAGAGCTCCCATAAATCTATTATTCAATTAACCTATAAATAACTTCATAGGCCAAAATGTGTTGCTGTCATTCCTTCCCTGTCTGTGAGGAGGTACCATTCATGCTATTTTCTTTTTGGGAACAGACCACTTCAGACCCACTGGAGCCATGTTGCAATGTGGCCGCTCCTAAATACAGCTCTATTTGGGCGTCGCATTGGGGAGTAACGGACACCACTTCCTCTTTAACTTTTACCCCTGGGGAGCACGATTAGCACACTTCGATCGACCTGGCGACTGACATTCCTCGGCATCTCCTTCCAGTTGAATGTCATCCTTCCCGGTAAATCACTCATTCGGACAGCGGCCTAAACGGGAGTAGCGACATGACGTGTGACAAATGCCACGGATACTTGAAAACCTTTGACTACACACACGCCGCTTGGAGATCTAGCATGAAAAAGACACCCTGCAAAGGACACCCCACTGTCGCTGCACATCAAATTCCCCTAGCTCATGCTACAGGTTGACGGGTTTGAACGTGGCCGACAGCTACACACAGATGCATTGCCCCGGGTCCAGGTGACAGTAACTTGGTTTGCATACTTCGGTATGAAACCCTGTGTCGTGGGATTCTGGGATACGAGAGTCAGTTTTCCCACGTGGAGACCTGCCAAACTAGGATCGTTTCCAGTGAGTTGTCAGCTAGGTAGAACGTTGGTCTTCACGGGGCCAACAGGCATAGTTCATGTTAATTGCCCAGCGCTAAAACGTTTAGATTCAACAAGACAGCACCTTGACTTTGGTCGGTGCTTACGGAGATTGACGAGCTGTGCTCGTCAAAAATAACTGCAGACAGCAACAGTCTGGCAAACACCACATTATTGTCCACTGCAGGTCAAATTCACCCAATCCAGGGACTGGCCGCAGATAAAACGGTCAATTTGATGGAGTGTGTTTGTTATCCCTTACGTGACATGACAATATTCTTCGACGGGCGCCTCTGTAAATCATGTTCAATACACTTCACTCGGACGTTGTGGATAGTTACTTTACGGAGGAAAACGTACTTTCCATGATCGGGTTCAGTGGCTGTCTGACTCAATCATGATTAATCTCAAGATAAATGCAGTAACTGTAAATCTTCTCAGGTGAAATTACACAAAATTATTAAATTGAAAGAATTACGTAGAAAATGACATATGGTTTAAGGATTCAGAGTCTTGGTTAGACCATACAACCAGCAGTGAGACTAGTTTGACCATACGACCCGGTGTAACTAGTTTGATCATATGACCAATGGTGCAACTAGATTCATTACAATTGCACAACACCAGATAATAGGAAGTGCATTTTGCTTTACCCACATCACCTCTGAAGTAAGGTGGACACTCATTGGACAGACCATGTAGACCCACCGATGTGGGTGCAATGAATAGTTTAAGATTCCATTTACCAAACAAATAATCAGCTTACAGCCATGCACTCAAGTACTTTGGATAGGTAACCACAGCAGGACTTGAACCCACAACCCTGTGGTGGCAATTGCTGTGGTCTACCAAGACAAAATGGTTCCATGTTTTAGAGTTACAGATATGTGAACGGGCCACTCTCTTACCTCCGCTAGTTGCAGGATTTCAACAGGGACATTGTGAAACAATACTTTCGGAGATCCCTCGGGTTCTGGGGCGCGTCTCTTTGCGCTGCGGCGATGGGTACTGTGAAGGCACCCCATGGATCCTTTGACGTCTTTTCAATTATCAAATTTTATCCAAAAGCCAGAACTCCTCTCCTTAACTACATCCACATGCTCCTCTCTTGTTCTCCTCCTCTACCTTTCATGTACAGTAAAGCGGGGTCTTTCCTTGGTTTCTTTGGCAGGATCCTTCCTTTCCTCACCCGGGAGGCCCGCTGTCCTTCACTCACCACAGACACTCCCTCTGTTTAGAGACTCACCTGAATCTCCCTCTCCTCTCACCCTCCTGTCCCCTACCTCCCCTGTCTTCTCTCACTGCTCTGTCCCCTACCTCCCCTGTCTTCTCTCACCCTCCTGTCCCCTACCTCCCGTCTCCTCTCACCCTCCTGTCCCCTACCTCCCCTGTCTTCTCTCACTCCTCTGTCCACTAAATCTACGTTCTTGCAACATGTGTCCCTTATTCGTTTTCTTTCAGGAGGAATTAACAGATCCTCCGCTCTTCCACCCTTCAAAAACTCTTGTCCTCCCACTACCTCTTCATCACCGGACTGGCACAAACCCTCTCTCCTCAAAACCCTCTTTCGATACCTTCTTTCACCCCTTTTGGCTTCCAAAAAAACTCTCCTTCCCCCTCTCCTCTTACAACCAGTCTCTCTGGCGGTCACCCCTCTCCTGTCAGCCTGCTACATAGAACCTCCACTGCTGCTCCATTCCTCTCCACCTCCCTCTCCAAGGATGCCTTTTCCACTCTCTCCCCCCACAGGGGAGAGGGAGCAGCTGTTTTGGCCAGGCTGACGTCAGGCCCATCCTCTTTTCTTCCACCTCCCTTTCCCTCCCTCGTTTCCCCGGGGTGTTAAATGGTGTCGGTTACTCAGACACCCTGTCAACTGGCCCGGACTACTCAACTCTGCATGAGGAACACATGAAGAGTGCCGCCAATCTGTCCTGCCATTATTTTCCTCTCCTCTCCCTTGGTCATGGCAAATGGGATAGATAGGGCTTTAATGCCATGTCCACCCTGCAGGCCCATGTAACTACGCATGGTAAGGATTACCTACCACACACACACACACACACACACACACACACACACACACACACACACACACACACACACACACACACACACCATGTCCAACTTCTCCACTTCAAAGTTTTGTGAAAAAGAAATGCGACAATAATAAAACACAAAGCCAAGTTCTAATCCCCAAGTTGGATCCCACTAGCATAGTTCAAAATGGTATGGCGTTAATGTACTGTGAATCACCACATCTGACTAGGAGAAGTCAAACTATTCAAAGGTAACCCCCACCCCCCCACAACACAAGGCATGTCAATCAATCTAAGGGGGCGGGAAAACAGGAGGAAAACATGCTAAATAAAATGAAAAAGATCGGTGGTCTGTGAAAGTAGAGACTGGAGTGGCTCTCCCACTGTGGGTGACACATGGATATCAGGACCTCCTCGGAGAGCCAGCTGGTATTCCGGTCAGCCATCAAGAATAACACACAGCCAAGAGCAGAGGGTTAGAACACACACACACAGGCAGGCAAGGAAGCAGGGCGCTACGGACACTGGAACAAAAAAGCCTAATAAACACCGACACCGTATCCAGAGCCACCCCGCTAACATGGACCAACAACACAGTGTTCATTATAGCATTTGGCATGACAGAAGAATTTAACACACACACACACACACACACACACACACACACACTTTCTGAAGTAACCATAGATGAATGGGATTGCAACCAATTGCTGGTCAGCATTCCCAAGGCGAAGACGTGCTTATGGCAGTTCCAGCCGAGGCGACTGGGCGGCTCGTGTCCCCGCCGAGACGGGCCCGGGCGAGGGGGGCGGGAACCCAACGGGACCCCGACCTCCACACCTGCCACCGCAGGGTCTTTACACAGCGGGGGTGTGGGGGGGGTGGACCGATCGACGAGCGACAGACGCTTTCAGGACCACACCTGAGCTGTAACGTTGTGTACAGAATTTGAGAGGAATGGG
Organism: Esox niger; assembly: GCA_016801105.1. NCBI lineage: Eukaryota > Metazoa > Chordata > Actinopteri > Esociformes > Esocidae > Esox > Esox niger. The sequence continues at coordinate 4,392 of JACXGJ010013151.1, read as the reverse complement.
TTTTGTCGGAACCTTTCCTCCTGAAATAACATCAAGTCTTTAACTCTGGATACTGGAACATTGCATAGAATTATGTTGAGCAGATGAGAAATGAACAGGCCTACTGCAGCGCTCAGTATAATAAAAGGCAAACGCAATGAATGGCATTTCTATCAAGACAGAACCTAACAAGCTTTGGTGTCCTTTGGAACTGCTTTCAATTGCATTTGTGAAGGTTTATATAAAAAAAAAATAATAGTTTGAATAGAACCAGTAACATTTGTTTGTGAGAGGCCTGTATGTGATTAGATGTAATATATTTTATGCTTCACACGCGTACATGTTGGCAGCGTTAAGTATTGGGCCATAAACTGAGCGATCGGAGACAAAGACTGGATTTCTGATGTACTGTCAATACAATGACCTCATACCATGTTAACCATTATGCAAAGGCACATTCTGGTATCTCTTGGCGATCCTTATCCTCTTGGGCAGCCAAGTGTTTTTTACTCCAAGTGCAGATATTTTCATAAGAGGACTAAAAAACTAAGAGCAGGACAACATATTTTGAGCTCAACTTTAAGGCTTCTCAATTGATGTTATTAGTGTCAGTCGGGGAGTATTGAGAAATGTAAACAGCCGCTGTACTGTGAACGTGAATAATAATGATAATTTGTTTCAGTTTAGGGAGTTTCTGGGTTGGTCGCTTTTGGCTGGAACGGTTACAGTTGGCTGCAAAGTGATCTACTGGGAGAAAATGATCCAGAAAAAACACATTCAAAAAGTGATGCACAATGAAGTTCACAGCCCTGATGAGTCCCATGGAAAGTTGAGGGAGAAACCCTCTCAATGTCAACTTGTATAGCTAAGTTATTTCAAATATGGCTCCATGATGAATGGAAGAAAAGATTGATATAAAGAAAAGCCTTGTATAATTGCCATTCAAGGTAAATATTTTGAAAGGCAAACCTTAACCGACTTCTTTATTCTCCAAATCCCTTTCTGCCCAATGATACAGCCTATGATTTATGGAGGGTTCGTCTTGCGAAGATCTCATTCCAATCAAGCTTAGATAAGCTTCCAGGAGCTTTCTATCCTGTTCGTTTTGGGGAAGGAAATCAGCCAAAACCAGCCCGACTGAAGAAAAACAGCAATCCCATACAGGTATTGCAGACAGCCAGAAATCCAGAGGCAAACGCAGCATTTCTGTGGCGATAACATGCCCGTCCTCCAAACTCCAGAATGGGTGACAGAAACGAAAAACAGCAATTACCCGTTACACCGGAATACTTCGGCCACAAAACAGGAAAACCTTTTGAGAAGCAATCACCTATAGGCTGGACCAATCGTGAGAAACATAACCTATAAAGATAGCTGTCCGTTCAATAAACACTGCATGTTGAGCAACACAGTTTTCATGCAGATTAGGTCTAATAGGTTAGCCTGTCAAGCAAGCATCCAAGGACCAACGCTCCCATTTCCACTGGGAGAGGCGATGGAGACCTGCGCATACCATCACAAAAGTAAGCAATCATTTTTACCCCACTTTTTTATTTATTTATCACAATTAATTCGATTTTGCATCTTGTGTGTCTACTACTCCTCTCCTTTTCCATTTAAAACAAGTCCAGTATGTGACTATTCTTTTAAGAAACAAAATATTTCTGAAGGGGCGGGGGGCGGTATGGAAGGGTTGTTGAGTAAAGGTGGTGAGGATGGAGTGACGGCCTCCTCGGGTGCCTCTACTCAAGCTGAGGAGATTTTCATGTTTAATTTGAGATTCATAATTCGCCGGACCTCCTGTTCTCACACACACATCATTCCAGGCCGTCGTCTGCGTCATCGCCTTCCTCTCCGTCCATTAGCAGAGCGGCGTATTTACTGGCTGAGCTGAATTTCTGGAACAAAACAGGAAACAAACGTATTAGCGGCTGAGATCCATATTGCAATAATATGGATTTGGTTCCATATTACAATAAATGTCGCAAGTACGTTGCATTTACATGAATGCTCCCAGACGCAACAGGCAGAACTGTTCCACATCCCAATGAGCACTTGGCCCACCAAAATATTACACACTGATGTGAGGAAGTACACCTCTGAAAAATGGTTTGTCTTTTACATTTAAACATGGACACTTGTAAAAAGGGTACAGCAACTCAGTCATTTTCATTAACGCATTGCAAGTAATCATACGACAATGGTACAGAGCATTACAACTTATCAAAACGGCTGAATTATGATGGAATTAGTCGCACCTTTTGGAACAAATCATTAATGTAGCATTACAATGGAACGTTAGCACAACTTAAGTAGTCATACTCAAGTTAAAACACCCACTTATTCCACATTAGATTAGTTAAACACACTGTTCTTAAACAATTTGGCGTCCTTAAAAACAGCTTGAGTTATTCCAGAATGACAGACTCAAGTGCAAGTTTTTGGCCTGGGAATGGCCACCCCAGGCCTCTGACCAAAACACCATAAAGGACCTGTGGGTTGAGCTGAAGAGGAGAGTCTACAAGCAAGGACCAAGAACTCAAGTATTCACAGCCTTCGTTTAGGGACGTCTAAATTCTGGAGTAAAATATGGCTTAACAAATCACATGATAACTTGGGACTTATCCAGAGTATCTGTTTCTTTAGCTTACATTCCACCCCCTATACTCAGTCATGTGCAAGTCTGGTCAGATTTTTTTAATCACCAAATATGGACATTCCTATATTAACGAGGCCTTTGAGATCAGAGGATTACATTATGATTGGATAACCCTGACAACCATCCTCCAATCACAATGATTATGCAAATATTGGAACCAATTCTTTGCAAGGAACATTTCCAGAAAAAAAGACAGGTTCCAATCTCTCATATCAGACTAAAGACACACCGCGGCTTCAACCAATAATTGTATTTATTGACCCAAAACACCGCCCGTCTAGCCTCAGAGCACACCGTTTCAATTATTTTCAGAGTCTGGTGGAATTCCTTAGAATGATACTTGATTTTGAGGTATTTGTCTGCAAAGGTAAAAGGTGAAGTTCCTTTACACTGCCGGGTCATCTGGTCCATGCTTTGGACTGCATATTATTTAGAGCAGGACAGAGGTTGTTTCATTTTCCAACATTCCCTTTAATGAGTTACAATACCGACAAGGAGAATGACTGGTAGCGGTGACCCCAGCTCACCCCCCCCCCCCCCGGGTCCAGACACTGTTGCATCAGTACATTACACAAGTCAAATGGACAGGCACACCACAAAGTTCCCAAAAGACAAAACATACTGTGAAAAATAAATGTACTGCTAATAGTACATAAACAAAACAAAAGCGTACAGAAGAGTTTAGTTTTCACTCAAAAAGACCTCCCGTGTTTATGATGGCCCTACTTCAGACAAACCACCAGTTGTATAATGACTGCATACATTTCAAACCAGACATAGATAGGCCCAGTGTGATGAATTTCATGTAACTTAACAGAAGGTTATTGCACACTGCTTGAGATATACTCATAGGTGGGACACAAATGTTTACGTTTAGCCAAATCACACTTAAAAACGTAATATTTTGACAGCCTGATATATCAGGTATTATAAATTACAACTTGCACAGTTTGTATATAATTAAATATTCAGTCAAAAATAATGTAGGGGATTGTAAAAGCCTACAGAAGACCGCCTGCCAGTTTGATGGTTGAGACAAAGCACATCTCACACCGAAATATAAAAAACAAAACACTTGTGCAGGAGTCCATGTTAGGACCTCCTTACAAACATGAAGCATAAGAAAAGAAACATCTGGCCTCTGTCCATAAATATATGAAAAAATATTTGATAAAAAAAAACTAACGTGCTTATGTCATTGGGAAGATACAGTGGGGAAAGACCCTCACTGCAGTGGTATCAGCGCCTGTTGGACTGTAGCTGAGAACACTGGGCCAACACTGTCGAAATGTACAGCAAATTCCATGTATAAAAACCCACTTCTACAAGTGTGTACTTCCTCACAACAACGCATGTGTGCATAACAATAAGTCCATTAAATGCCTTATGTTTTTCCTGATGAGAATTAAAAAGATAAAACAGAGATGATCAAAGGAATGTTTTGGAACAGGTTGGTGACAATGTAGTCTAAAAGAGCGGTACAAATGGACAGATTCAAAGGACTGAAGCAATAGTGACAATGGGGTAAATGACCGGACACGGCTTACGGGACAGTATCAGTGAGAGGCCGTACAGGGCGTGGTAACTCTATAAGAGGGTAGGGGAGAGAGGAGGGGACACTACAAGGAGGGTCGAGCGCACATGAGGTGGCACCAGGACTCACAGGGACGGGGGACTCCTCATATTTCTTTGGCTCTGGCGCTGGTCTTGAGTCTCGGTCTCTTCTGTTATCCCTTCTACAATCAGAATAAACA
>JACXGJ010013150.1:0-16921 GCA_016801105.1 Esox niger | reverse complement strand
CTCCCGGTACTAAACCTCACCCCACCGGGGTCACGCTCCTCTCCCGGTACTAAACCTCACCCCACCGGGGTCACGCTCCACTCCCGGTACTAAACCTCCACAACAGTCCAGCTGCTGTATACTGTTGAAATAATGTGGCGTGGTGTTGTTGTGTAGTAAAGTGTTGGTGTGTGGTGATGTGTTCCCGTTTCAGCGCGATGGCCAGGCATGCAGGCCCCCGTCTCCCAGCCATAGTGGAGTGTCTGTGTCCCTGTCTCAACAACATCTATGAGTGTCAAAGGGTCACCATCACTGCTTTCTTCTCTGAGGTGAGCTGGGATTCTGTGCTGTATGGCAGACGGCCCACCATTACACTGATTATACCTATCCACACTCCACAGATCTGCTGACCTTGAAGGGTCATTGTACATTACAGTAATTCAGCAGACACTCATCCAGAGAGACTGATAGCAGTTTGGAGGGTATCTCCCCTCGCTGCTCCGTAGGCCATCCCACTGGCCTTGTAGTGGATGGACGGAAGTGAGGAGCGGGGAGAAGCATCTGGGAACATCTGTATTACCACTTTGTCATAACTACTAATGTTTGTGTGTAGATATATATATATGTGTGTGTGTGTGTGTGTATATTGTATATAGCTGACAGATGGAACGTGTGTGATGGATAGATATGTAGATGGATGGATAATGAAGCCAAAGGGATATCCTCTTGTACCATCTTTCCCATATCCTATTGAAGAGATACCAGCTATCTACTAATAATACTAATAACCACTGCTAATATTAATAATAATACCCATAGCTAATATTATTAATAATACTAATACCCACTGCTAATATTAATACTAATACCCACAGCTAATATTAATAATAATACCCACAGCTAATATTAAGAATAATACCCACAGCTAATATTAAGAATAATAACCACAGCTAATTTTAAGAATAATACTAATGTCCACTGCTAATATTAATACTAATACTAATGTCCACTGCTAATATTAAGAATAATACCCACAGCTAATATTAATACTAATACCCACAGCTAATATTAAGAATAATACTAATGCCCACAGCTAATATTAATACTAATACCCAAATATCATATTAATAATTATACCCACTGCTAATGTTAATACCAATACCCACTGCTAATATTAATACCAATACCCACTGCTAATATGAATATGAATACCAATACCTAATGCTAATACCAATACCTAATGCTAATATTAATACCAATACCCACTGCTAATATTAATACTAATATGCACTGCAATTATTAGTGAATTGTATTTATATTGCCTGGACCTCTACCAGGTACCCAGAAGGCTTTACATGGGATCTGGGAAACTCCTCACCTCTTCAGACAAGTACTACTTGTGGCTTTTGCTAGAACAGAGCCGTGATTGGACTGCTGCTGTTGGTATTATACCTCCAGTACTTCTACTCTGTAATTATGTTGTGAGGCAGAATACCAACTTGTCTGCTTTTATGCATCATTTGAGCTGCTTGTATGGTAATGAATGCAAGGCTCTGTAAGCGGAACCACTTAACAAGAAAAAGCAGTTGAATGTATATACAGTAATTATGTATATAATGTACACACTAATGTACATCTCTGAGCGTGAAAATGAGAGGGAAGTAGTTATAATCACTGAGGCATGGCGTGTCACAGTCACGGGCTCCTCTTTTAGTGCAGAGTGGGTACGGATTATCCTGCCCATGTCTCTTTTAATAGGGTCATTACGGTAAACAGGCATGTCTGTATCATGGCCAGGAATATTTAAATGATATTCAAAAGATTCTGACAAAGGCATAATGTCCTCCTTTAAGAGGAGCGTCATTTACCCAGACACTTTAAATGCTGTTCCAGACATCGTTGCTTTGCAGTACAACAGTGCTTGTAATGGATTACATTTGAATCAGCCATGTCTCTAGGAGTCAGTGGGCAAGTTTACATGAGTTTGCTGGTTGGTATGTGTCCTCTGGGTGTGGGTGTACGTGCACCGTGTTCTCCCGGTTATCCGTCTCTCTGTGTCGCCGTAGCTACTGAACCACCACGTCGTGACGGAGCTGATGATGATGGATGTGCTCATGAACAACATGATGGAGCGCATCTCTGACCCCTGCTGTACCGTCCGCATGCTGGCCGTCAGGGGGCTGGGCAACATCGCCGTGGGTTCACCTGAGAAGGTACCGGAGGGAGGGGTGGTGTGATTGAGGGGGTGGGATGGGCCTTGCCGGCTGCCTGGGAGGAGCACATGGCCTCGGGTTCGCTTGAGGAGGTTCAGGGGGTATAGATGGATGGGTGGTTGTTGGACTGTCCAATATGTCTTACGGCGTTCTAAGGGCCGTTCCAGCAGGTCTGGTCATTTGCTTTGAATGCTGATATCCATTTATCGTAGTGCTCCTTGCTCCCTCACTACTGGGTGCAGGTGAAAACCGGTCTCCTCCTCTTTGCCAGGTGAATAAGTATGCCAAGGAGCTGCTGGCTGCTATGAGCTCGGGGATGGAAGAGAAGGACGACCCTGGGAAACACATCACCCTGGAGGCCATGTCAGGCCTGTCCAAGGTGCTGCTCTACCTGGATAAGAAAAATGTCCACCTTCTGGTTGTCTACATTTTCATGAAAATCAAACCCTTCTTGGAGAGTGTGAGTTTACACTAAAACATTAAAGGTTGAGTGGTTGTATGTAGAGGAATGCTCTTTATCGCGGGAAATTAGTGCTTCAACGTTGAGAATGGGTTTGTTCTGGATAGCCTCACGACTTTCTCTGTACATTTGATCCCTACAGGAGAATGATGAGATCCGCTGTGCTTCAATCATGCTCCTGGGGAACCTGTCTAAGTTTGGTTCTGGAGAGCCTGTTTTCAAGGATCAGATCCATAATGTGCTTGTCAGCCTCCTGCTCCATCTCAATGACCCCAACCTGCAGGTGGTCAAGGTGAGTTCCCTAGCAACACGACGTGACAGAAACGGTCTGATGTATTACCGTTGGCACGTTTTAGATCCCTATGGTTACTCAGACACTGTCTGTTTCATGTCAAACAGTTAAAGTCAAAGGTATGTCGCCTTGGTTATTTTGTGGGTTGAGCTGAATGAGTTGTGCTGTGACACATTGGTGAGCAACCGTTCCTCCGTCCGTTATTTTCAGGCGTGTAAGTATTCCATGAGGGTGTGTGCTCCAGTGGTGGGCTCGGAGCTGATCACCACCATGTTCCAGAACCATCTGCTCGAGGACAAGGGTCTGCACTACGGGGAGTTCATCAATGACCTAACCAAATACATTGTGAGTTGCTCACCATTCAATACCGTAATACTCTTTCCCATCCACAAACTGATCCAGACATCACCAGATAGACTGTGAGCCAGTCCCCATCTAGCAGGGAATGTTATTGAGATCTGGCATGAATAGGCACCTTGAGAATCATAGTCCACTATGCATTAGGCAGGCGAGTTGCAGTAATCAGAACTTACCTTGAATAATGTTCGGTCGCAGGTTTTAATGGTCACAGGTTTTGTACACAGCATCAAATTTGGAGGACCATACAAATGACTGTTATTGTCATAAAGATTTACCAATTTGTGAAAAAAAAAGGTTTGCCTCCTTAGGTCCTCAAGCTAAATCTTATTAAATCTCCATTGCTGAAATATGAGACCCTCTGGATCGTATTTGCATATCATCTTCCCTCAGAAACCATTATAACATGACAGGGTGTGAACCAGGGATGATGCACTTTCCACCACAGATTAATACACAAATAAGACCTGACAATCTTCCTGGATGTTTTCGTGAACTTCCCATTACCCATAACGCCTTTGAATGTTATTAGATTGTTCAAATCAATTAAAAAGGAATAGTTTGGCACAATGTTCAGCTCCAATTACAAAAGTAAACATCGGGTATTGATGATGGATTATCTTTGTGTGGTGGTGGTTGTGATGTATATATTTTTAGAAAAATTCACTTTTTTCCCTTTTTCTACAGATTCAGGACTTCCCTGGCATGCTGAACTTCTACCACATAACCGTCCTCCAGTTTTTCAAAAGCAACTGGGCTGAAGTTCGTGCCGGTGCTGCTATGTTCATCGGTAGGTGTCAAAACTCTTCGGGGTGTGATGTCTTGCTGTTGTCTTTGATGGCTTTCATCTACTTTGTTTCCCCAACTTCTCTTCAATGTGGCTCTGCTCTGTGTCTGTAGCCACTGTATATCTACCAATGTCAGGGAAGGCAGTTATTAGTGAGAAATGTACTGCCATCCTTGAGTTCTGTCATTGTGCAGGATGATTGTCACATTTTTGGTGATAACCAAGAACAGACTAGTAATTAGGGTGTGTTCAGACCAAATATTCTCTCTGAATGACCATGGAAGGGATTGTTACATTGGTGTTTATTTCATTTTATTTCCTTCTAGGTTTCCTTTTAGGTAACCTTTCTGAGGAGTTGTTTTCTCACATCAACATGGGGAGTGTGACCAAAGGTAAGCACATGTTTTTCAATGACTTGTTCTTCTCAGGATGTTGCAGTGCTTGACACAGGCAGGAGCGCACTGGAGCTCATTACTGGCCCCTCCAATATTCTACTGCTTGAGCTTTAACTCTTCTTATAGAATATGGGTTCAAAAGAACTACTGAGTTTTTAACTAATAAAGGAAGTGTGTTGCCACCCAAAATGGGTGCCAACACCTTTATTTAGCTGTCAGAAATGTGTTATTGTTAAGTGAGAGGTATGACGGCCTAACTGAGATCTCTGTGAAGTTACCATTATGTTGCCTTTATAAGTGCACAGAATGCAATCAAGGCAATATGTATTTTGAAGTAGTCAGTTATATACAGAAATGTTATAAATTGGCTGAACCCTCCTGAATGGTCTGATAGAGCCTTGTCTTTAGGAGGGAGGAGGCAAGGAAGCTTGAAGGCGCCCTCAGTTCAGTGGTATTCAACCCTGACATCAGAGACCAGCTGTTCCATCAATTTGAGCTATTCCACAGCTGGCTAACCTTATTGGACTTATCAGCCAATCAGCAAGCCCTTGATTAGATGTGCCTGTTCGGGGCTGTAACCAAACTGCGGAAGCCCTCAGGGTCCCTGTAAAGAGGGTTGAATACCTTGCTTAAAGGTGTGTGTTCAAGTTGTACGCTCTGTCCATCTCTATGGAGTGACTTGATGGCCTTCAATGTGTCTGTTATCAGGTCTGGTCATGCTGCTCCAGGACCCAGACCCAGTGGTGAGAGTCAAAGCTGCGGAAGCTATGGGCCATTTTCATTGAACACACACACACACACACACGCGCGCTGCCCGTCTGTCATTGATGGCTCATTAATTATTGTCAAATGTAGCTGTTTTGGTTTGTTCCTGCTTTAAAAAAAATATTATATGGTACTTGACATGTTGACAGTGGTACTTGAATTAGTCCTTGAAACAATGCATTAGTGACCAAAGACTGTACCATTATGTATAGATAAAATGCATCGCATTGTCCATTCCCCGCAATTTGTAATCATATTAAAAGACGTAAACATGTTTTGAAATTCTCTCAGTACGTCTGTAAGGGTTAAGTGTCTGTTATAGTTGCAAACTTGAATGTGCCGGCGGAGCAGTGCTTCTCAATATCCGCCCATGGCATTCATACTTCTTCAAATTCTCACTGCAGCTGAAGCTGTTAACACATGCAGATTAATACCGGAGCTGAGTTGGTTGTGAAATTGGGGGGGGGGGTGTGAGTTTGAGCTGTGCATCCCTCGTGGATGGTGCTTTCAGTTCTACAGGAGGGGCTCGAGAGAAGGGGTTAGGGGTTGGAATTCAGCCTTAGTCGTATTCAGTCTGTGTGTTTCTACGGTCTCCACCATGTATTCAAGCCAGTGGAACCTAAGAACATAAGGGTCAGCAATAATCAGCCATGTCTAAGGAAGCTGTCATAAGGGCAGGCGAAAAGCACCCCGCATAACTATCCCCTCTTTGAGTAACTTCACAGGCTGCGTTTATTGTCATGCTGGGGTCATCTAGCAGCAGGGAAGCAGACTACTGTAGCTAGTTCAGGAAAATGGAAAAATGTTATCTGGTTGGAACAGGAGTTTTCTCCTGACCATGTGAGCAAAATAAATGATGTACAAACGGCCCGGGTTATTATATAGGTATTCTTTGAGGGCTCCAAGTTTCTTCTTGTCAGGTCACACGGTCAAGGAAATGCCTGAGCCGTTTTTGTCAGGGGCCACGCAACTGCATATGTAGCTATATGTCAATGTGTCAAGATAGTCCTTCACTGTTTCAGTCCATTTTGTTCTGTTGGTGCCTAATGAACAGGACCCACAGTCTGTATCAGTGTTTCTTTATTTCCCTGGTTAGAACCTATTCTCTTGCTCCTGTGGAGGCACCACACAGTGTGACAAATAATCACAGCTGGGTTCAAATACTATTTTATGTCTTATAAAAGGCCTTTTCTATTTCTTTCACTCCTTTCTGATTGTTTGCTTTAACCTGCTCAGAGGACCAGTGGGTGCAGGGTTAGCAGTTTCTTTACTGCTGTTAAGGCGAATCTAATCAAGACCAGCTCAACTACTTGAAATTATCCTAAATAGTACTGAACAAATATCTTTGAATAATAACCGAACCACATTCGCAATAACCTAACCTCATTCCTCTTCATCCCAACCTCATTCCTCTTCATCCTAACCTCATTCCTCTTCATCCTAACCTCATTCCTCTTCATCCTAACGTCATTCCTCTTCATCCTAACGTCATTCCTCTTCATCCTAACGTCATTCCTCTTCATCCTAACGTCATTCCTCTTCATCCTAACGTTATTCCTCTTCATCCTAACGTCATTCCTCTTCATCCCAACCTCATTCCTCTTCATCCCAACCTCATTCCTCTTCATCCCAACCTCATTCCTCTTCATCCCAACCTCATTCCTCTTCATCCCAACCTCATTCCTCTTCATCCTAACCTCATTCCTCTTCATCCTAAATTGTCTCCCTCATTCTTTCCCTGAAAACATCCATAGAATGTACCTAACTACTCCACTTCTACAGTAGGTCTAGGTTCAATCTGAAACAGTTTTGTAGTCACTGCAGATTCCAAAGGCTTTGTTCTCTGAAGTCACCATTCAGACAATTTTCCAAGTGTTCAGAATTTGTCTATGAGAGTTGCAATACAAGTTACTTAATTTTGCATTGAATCCAAAGCCCAATTGTGATTTCTTTCTCCCCATTTTGCTCCTTCTGGTTGTCTACTGATGTTGAACACGTTAGGAGGAGGTCTTAATACTTAATTCTGCTCATTGTTGCTGTTAATTGAATGTTATGGTTGCACTACAGAATTAGTATGGTCCGTTGCCGTGTGCAGGAAATCACACATCCAAATGTTTTCGTTGTTTCTGATAAAGTGGATGTATAGGCACTGCATGTGTTAAGAAAGGGTTCCTTAAGTTCCTTTAGAGGTTCATAAAAATTTAATCGCATGTGAAACTCTAAAATGTCTTCAAGGAACCCTTAAAAGGGTTCTCAAAAAATCCTTTGTAAAGGTTACTTGAGGAACCTTTAGAATATCCTTCTTGAGTGTAAATTGTAACTGTCCATAATGGAAACATTTAAATGGTTTGAATAAAATATGTAACTTAAATTTGAAGAATCCCTGAAGGACCTGTCGGGAATCTTTCTTTCATGACAGTGGTAGATCGGTTTAGGAGCCTGTGTGTTTTGTAAATGTCGGTCAAGGATAAATGTAATTGGTAAAAATAATCTTGAAAAAGCACTGTTTATGTTTGTACACTGTCCCTTTAAAATGGGAACAGGCCTATGACGTGATGATGATGATGATGGCAATCATTTTTTATTTTGGAAATATTAATGAACATAATAATTATAATGGTAATAAAGTGTTGATTCCTGGAAGCAAAACCGGTGTCTTGAATCACTAGACTTCAAATGGTACCGCTATTTCGAAGGGAAAGTTCTCAATTGTTCATTCCTTTTGGTTTGATGAAATCTAAGAAACAACAAAATTCATTATTTTAGTTACGTTTGATGAAGAAAACAGGAAATAGACTCCTTCACACACAGATTTATGCAAAGCCCTGGGTTTTGGCAATGTGAAGAGTAAAAACCAAACAAACATAAGGGCCCTGCTAGAGCATTTGATTTCTTGGAAGTTGTAGGTGTTAGAAAGGGTAACTGAGATTAAATAAATTTTAGATAATTGTCTAGTGCACAAATGCACAACATAAAAACATTGACATTTCCAGGCGAGACACATTTAGCCTCAAAACACATGGGAAGATCTATATGTTTTCATTCTATATGAGAAATGTACAAAATGTAGATGCAGACATCAATGACCATGGACAACAAAACAAACCACTTTACTTTTTCATATGCCCACCTTTTTCTACATGACAACAGATATGGAGCTGATCCCCGAGGGGTTAAAATTAGGTTTAAGGCCTTTGGTTGAAACTTAGGTTGAAACTACACATTTGGTTATGAGAATACTGCCTTCAACATTTTATGATCAAAATCAGCTTAGGGACTGATTGTTTTCTGATGACATGGGGTGTCCAGAGGATTAAGCTGCAGGAAAATATGAAAATAGTTGACCCTTCCCAAAACAAAATATATTTTCACATCACCCTACCCGAGCCTTTGGGAAAGAATCATGAACCTTCCCATTCAAAATGTAGATTAAAAAGTGCATTGAGCGCATTTGGTCTCAACGGCAAACTCTTCTGCTCAACAATACGCATATGAAGGTAGCCTATACTCTAGGTGCCACTTTACAAACCACTGACCCAATGAACGGGGAAAATTAAAGCTGAAATAGATAACTTTCAATAACAGGAAGTATTTCCGCATAATTTTCCCAGAAATCTCAGCTGTTGCTTGTGAGACATCGGGTAATGTCAGAGTATGTGGGGCTCTTAAAAAATCTTGTTTATTGCCGTTTCCTAAATCCCTGGACGCTGTGTACACAAATCCACCTGTAAACTTAGCTTTTAGCATACTAAGTTATTTTATGTCGTTGCTAGGCTAAACTAGTCATTAATTTCCACTGAAACATATTATAATCGCATAACTAACATCTTCAATGCTGAGCATGAATAAATGGCATATCTGATTCTGATTAATCTTGGTGGATAAACTTCTCCGGCTGCCGTGCCTACCTTATGCCTTTGCCTATTTACGTAATCTATCTTATAGCATTTGGAAATCGTTTAATAAAGACACATTTGGCTGTGGCCAAGCACCTACCAAAAAAGCTACTTGTTTGCAGGCCCTGACCTGAATCTCACGCATTTTAGTATAATCAAAGTTCAATCCCTTAAAGTGTAGGTGTGATTCAGTGTTGCATAACATCCCTGAAGCTTGTCCAGATGAAGGGCCTGATGGGTAGTTTAAACAGAATCCTAACATAATTGTTATTGTACGTGGTGCCTTGATCAAGAGCGCATTGGTAGAAGATGATAGAACTATTGGATATTGGACCAGCAACTTTCTATGTAGGTTTACATGGGATAGCAAGAGATTCTGCCAGTCATTGTGATCATTTGTGTGGAGACATGACGTACCCTATTCTAATGACCACCTTTGAAATACAGCTCCTGCACTCATTGAATGTAATGTCCATAGTTTAAAATAAATCATAATTTTTTTAACATAATGCACTGCTTTTTATACATAAAATTCTTTATTTAGAACCAAATTTGAACATATTCTAAAATTGCAATGAATCGTGACTGACTACATATATTTATGCAATTAATCGCAATTATTTATTTATATCGTTACACCGCATTAAAATACACAGATGCTGGTAATCATATAAGTACATTTCCTATCTGCACAGGATTATAATTCACATGAATAATATTCAAAACACTTTTGGCAACCTGACTAACCTGCTGGAGTTAAAGTTAGGACTTGTGATAGCATCAGACCCATTGGTAGGGATCCCTAAATTGAAGAAGCTCAATTAACAGATCCACACAGAAACTCTCTGATTCCCTATGTAGGATTGTCAAAATGTCACAGTCATTGACAGGCGTTCCCCATTTCTATCATCTTAAAGAATTGATTTATTTTTTCTTCTTTCCCCAATTCACTACGGTTAGAAAAAGGAGCATGGAGAAGCTTTAAAAGCATCTTAGCTCACTTTGCCAACTGAGCTACAGACACAGCAGTTGCTGCCCAGTATCAACAGACTGAGTTTGAAATCCTTTTGAGTTTTCTTGTGAAACAGTGTTGAGACTTTAAATCATAAAACTTTATTTATGGAAACATAAAACTGGGAAACTGTCAAGGGGGTTCAGGAGCTAGGCATCTTTAAATGACAGCATTAACCTCAGCTTGATCCATTGTTTATAGAGTTTCCCCAACATGAACGTTGAAACCCACCTCAGAACTCCCAGAGGTAACTATCATCTGGGAAACTCAGAAAAGCACTGTCAGTTTCCTGCCATTCATTCAAACATCAGAAACATCTCTTCAGACCAGTTGTTGACTGATCAATCTGAATTGGCTGGATTTACGATGTAATTTTATTACCTCTGTTATGGATGTTCAAGCGACTTAGTGAATAAAAATTCCTAGAGAAGTGTTTCTTTGGAATGCAGATAATGATCCGCTTTTGTAAATTTGTTTCCATCCATCGAACAAACATAGATGCACACATGGACTTGAGAGAAGACATGCTCCCAAAACCATAGTCAGCGATGGCACCTGACTTTATAGCTCTACTCCATTGACATAACAAAGGATTTCCTTTATAGCTTCATTGACTGATCTTCCTGGAATGCTGGAGGCCATTCTTTGGGTTCATAGTCTCAAGCGCATGTCGTCTGCGGGTCTCACTTGGTGGCAAAGGACTTGTTCTCCGTACAGGTGTTTAAGTACCACTTTGTTAATTCGCCAAGTGAGAGCTAGGGAAGTAAATGGTAGACATCATCATAGACGGCCTGTAGGGTGGCCGTCACAACCCCTTCTGGTGATGGGTCACTACCAGGGCAATGACTGGTGCTGACTGGAGCTGGGCCTGGCAATGTTCTCTGCTGGTGGAGCATCGCGACATTCTCCAGGACTTCCTGTAGGACCTCCCTGTCCGTCTGCCCGCCATCATCGAGCCAGGCTGGTCAAGATGGTTTTTTTGTGCCTTGCTTTGCACTGTACGTCCTTCACTGCATCAGGTTTGTCTTTTCTTTAGATTGTATATATAAATTAAATGTTACTCTTTGAATTGTTGTTGAGGTTTTTGCCTTGCTTTAAAGGCACAATCTGTGATTGCCTCATACATTTACTGACTTTTAAATAATATAAAATGTCAGCTCCAAAGTAGCCACCCTTAGTAAAGTTGATGAAATAATATCGCTAATACACATTTTTGTGTTATTTCATTCTTAAGCAATTGCTCAGAGAAAGGGGTTTAGTTTAACAATGTTTGCATAGAAATATGACATGAAATGGTAAGTATCGAAATCATTGGCACTCCTTAACAAAAATCTATCACACTGTTCTTTCCATAAGAAAACATTACCATCTATCTTCCCCCACTGTCTCTCAATAATGCACAGAAAGGCCTGAAAATATATCTTAAATAATAATATCAAAAAAGGATGTGCAATGTGGCCTTCCATGACAGGGATATAAAAATGAGGTAAAGTCAGAGAAGTGACAGACAAAATGAGACAAATTGTTGTTGAACTTTTTTTGCAGCAAAGTCACATACGACAAATGGTATGGTATTTACCTGTAGAATCAAATCTGACAATATAGCTAATATTTATTTTTGCGGACCCTTACAAACTGTACGTGCAGTGAGGAAACAAATGTTGTGTTACTAAAGGCACCTGCGCCATTAAGCAAATAAAGCCTACTGTATATGGAAGTCGATTTGATATCCAGTAGAATCCCCTGCTCTCCTCACACACCCTTCATTTCTAAAGGCATCTGGTTGATGGAAGTGAATTGGGGAATAAGATGTAATTGTGTCCACATTGAGTTGCTTTTCCAAATGACTAATGGTTTTAATATATCTCTTGAAAAGTTCATTTCGAAGCTCTGTCCACAGGGTCTCTTCACAACTCCTCAAAGGGACACAAGGAAAGTATAGAAGTGTTGTTTGAAGGCTGGGTCAAAAAATAACATACTCTCACCCGGCAGAATTTGGATCTCTTGTGTTCAAGGTGAATAAAATGAGACAATGCGAGTGATTAAGTTAATTTAAGTCTCAGCCTTATCGTTTATGTTATATTCATTGCACGTTCTAACTGGACATTCAATTTAAACTGCAGTCAGCAAATTGGGGTCCCAAGCGGTCTATGAGATAATCAACGCCTAATAGAATTGAATACATCGCAGAGTGTTGAAAGGCATTTTGAATGTAAGTCAATTTAACTTAACGACAAAACAGGCAGGCTTGTTGAATATAATGTGCTAAACCTTGATAACCACCAGTCCACGTGGGTGACTGGATGTCCTCTTACGATTGCTTACAGTGACCGCTATGCATAAGAAAACCATTGTTCTGAAGCAATCCAATCTCAAGATACATAATGGTGATTTAAAATGATCAGTGTCATCATCGCACTGAATAGCAGCAGTGTTCTTCTCAGGTCAACACAGTTAATTTCGCATAGCAATTGGCTTGCCATAAATGGCCTTTGTCGGCTGCTCTCATTGTGACGCAAGTCATTTCACATTTCAATTGACTATCTTTAAGTAGGCCTAATGACTTTGAAGGTAATGCAATCACAGGCGCTGCACTTGGGTGGACTGTGGATTGGTGTGCGACTTGATACTCCGGCACCGGTCAGGACCGGATATGATATTGATGCGACATTGTCCCAGAGAAGTACGGAAATCATAGTAGTTGTTATAAAGTTACAATAAAACCATAAAACATATTTCCCTTAATATAATAACTGATTAGACTGCACACAGAATCACCCTGAACAGTTGAACTTCCAATGACTGAGAGTTTATATACAGTATATATTTAAAGCATTTGGGACTTTAGGTCCGTTCCTGAAAGAGAGCAGGATCTAGCCACAGAGCATCGGTCTGACTTCACTTCTCCGAGTGGCTGAATATTCCCATTATGGGTGGATAGCTACTCCCCATCATATAGAGACAGTCGGTTTCCTTTACGTCACCACACTCTAGGATTTAATAACTGCATGTAACGAGACTGGGATTTCATAATTTTGTATCCTAAGGATTTAATATGATATTGTGTGAAATTTGATCAATTGGTATGCATGACTGCAGGTTTTATCAGCAGGTAGTGGATAATAGACTTCACCAAGGAGAATGACTCCTGTAATTTAAAACGGATGATCAAGTAAGTAACCACATGAGGGAGCTAAAGCTCATCACAATCAAACAGTCCTCACGTTGTCTGTTCAACCTTGCCGAATTGCTAAACGTGAGAGTCAAACAGTCACACATTGAGTAGAATACTAAAGCCAGCGAATCGAGAGAGAGAGAGAGACAGAGAGAGAGAGAGAGAGACAGAAATGGAATTACTTATCAATGGAAACAATGCTGGGGCTGTTGACTAAAAGGTCAAACACTGAGATCAGATTGTGTTTATGAAATCATCCTTATAGTCCTACACCACCCCCTTTAGATTCTTCTCAGGCCCGGATACTTCCATATTCAGACACATGTGAATGTGAGGTCCGGTATATGTGTGTATAGATTTTGGGTCAACAGCAATGCACTATATAAGGAATGGGGTGCCATTTTGGATGTAGCCTCTGTGTCTTATGTAATGCTCTATGTAGGAGAAAAGCTCTCGAACTGTCCTTCACCATAATCAAGTTCATCTTCTCCTCTCTCACACCGTTACTTATATTGACTTTGGTTGCTTTACTTGTCTGTCCTGGCTGTTTGATGAAAAGGATAAGTGATCGTTGTTGCTTAATGTAGACATTTTCTAATTGAGGACCTGCAAAACCAAGAGTCTGCACTCTATCAGTCTCCCTTCTTCCAGTCTGCACTCTATCAGTCTCCCTTCTGCCAGTCTGCACTTTTATCAGTCTCCCTTCTTCCAGTCTGCACTTTTATCAGTCTCCCTTCTTCCAGTCTGCACTCTATCAGTCTCCCTTCTTCCAGTCTGCACTCTATCAGTCTCCCTTCTTCCAGTCTGCACTCTATCAGTCTCCCTTCTTCCAGTCTGCACTCTATCAGTCTCCCTTCTTCCAGTCTGCACTCTATCAGTCTCCCTTCTTCCAGTCTGCACTCTATCAGTCTCCCTTCTTCCAGTCTGCACTTTTATCAGTTTCCCTTCTTCCAGTCTGCACTTTTATCAGTCTCCCTTCTGCCAGTCTGCACTTTTATCAGTCTCCCTTCTTCCAGTCTGCACTCTATCAGTCTCCCTTCTGCCAGTCAGCCCTCTACCAGGCTCCCTTCTGCCAGTCAGCCCTCTACCAGGCTCCCCTCTGCCAGTCAGCCCTCTACCAGGCTCCCTTCTGCCAGTCAGCCCTCTACCAGGCTCCCTTCTGCCAGTCAGCCCTCTACCAGTCTCCCTTCTGCCAGTCAGCCCTCTACCAGGCTCCCTTCTGCCAGTCAGCTCTCTACCAGCCTCCCTTCAGCCTCTCCCCTCTACCAGGCTCCCTTCTGCCAGTCAGTCCTCTACCAGTCTCCCTTCTGCCAGTCAGCTCTCTACCAGGCTCCCTTCAGCCTCTCCCCTCTACCAGGCTCCCCTCTGCCAGTCAGCCCTCTACCAGGCTCCCTTCTGCCAGTCAGCCCTCTACCAGGCTCCCTTCTGCCAGTCAGTCCTCTACCAGTCTCCCTTCTGCCAGTCAGCTCTCTACCAGGCTCCCTTCTGCCTCTCCCCTCTGCCAGTCTCCCCTCTGCCAGTCGTTCCCTCTGTCTCCCTCATGTGTCAACATCTCTATTCCCCCTCATTTACCAGAAATCTCTTTCTCTTCCCACCTTTCTATCCCTTTGTCTCTCTTTCGCCCTCTGTAACTCCACCAACTCCCTCTCTCTTTCTCGCTCTGAAATTACAGTCATTCATTCCCATATGGCAGGTGTGGAAGGCTAGACAGAGAAGGGATGTATCTGGAGTTGACCTGACTCTTTCAGGACTTATGGCTCTAATCTGTGACTCGATTGCTTTTGCTCACATGTGATAGTTCCCATCAATTTATACTGCAGGGTGATACAATGAAAATACCTTGTTGTTCTCTGAAACCATTATATTTGAGATCCTACAGTAATCGTGATTCTGGTCCAGGACAAGGAAATTGCCAGTTGGTGCTTTTCATTTGTAGACCGAAAGAGTTGTATTGACTGCAGTAGCCTACATAAAAAAATGCCGTGCCAATTTTACAGCATTTGTTTTCATGTGGTCAGTTTTTTTGCTGTATTAATGATTGACATTCTAAAAGACTTCAAAATGTCATTACAAAATTCCATATACTGGGTAAGACAAGCTGTTGCATAATGACTATTGTCTTGCATAGCAAGAGTTCTCAGGAGACCTTGATTATTATTACAATGACCTGAAACAGAACAATACCTGCTGGTTTGCTGAACACAACTTATGAGCCTTCATCCTCTTGGAAAATAATCACAGTTATGGCAAATTGAAATAAAGTGCTCTTTCAGTTGATCTTTTTCAATTTGTGTGCGTATATGTGCCCGGCCCAGGCAAATGTTAATATCCCCATAAGAATACTCTATGTCTGGTTGTTCACTGGATGTTCAAGAGAAACACATACACACACACACACACACACACACGCACTATATTAAGGTAGAGTTGGTGTGATCACAAACGAACCGTGAAATTAAGAAACAGATAGCAAGCACACAGTCTCTCTCGGGACCCTGATGCTAGAGCAGAACAGCCCTTCAAGGCCACACCAGTGGGAATAATTAGCTTTAGCGGTGGACTCTGTCCTCGAGCCACTCCCCTCAGAAGGAAAATGGAAGGGTGAGCTGAAGTCTTTCTGCACCAGGTTTGCGGGGTACAGGGGGGAGGGGGGGTTACGGGGACAAACTCTTGACTGAAATGAAGAGAGAATTGCAATGGAAACTGCAATTATGTATATTATTTGTAAGAGGACAGCGTCTGTAGTAAAGAGGAATAAATGCCCTTACATACTGTCATTCTAATCAGGAAGTGCTATGTCTGCAACCACCAGGAAATCAATGCTTAGTTGTCACACACGGAACCTTTAAACCCCCCCCTCACCCCCCATGCATGGACATGCATTATAATACACTATGAAGTGGTAATATACTGTATTCTGGATCAATGGAGCCTGTAAGTGTGAAGAGGATGTAATGAGTTGAGAACAGTTTGTAAGCTGTCTGTGTTCACAATTCTCTCTCTCAGCACCCATCCCCCTCCCTTTCCTTCCCCCTGTCCTGTCTCTCCCCTTTGCTTCTCTCACCGCTCTTCTCTCGCTCTCCCCTTTCCATTCTCTCTCGTTCCAGCCTCATCCACCTCTCTCAACCCTTCTCCGCCTCTCTCTTCTCTCTCTCCTCTCTACTCTCTCCAACTACCTGTGAAGAATCTGGGAGCACAGCTGGAGAGATAGAACCTGTTAGCTTCTGGGATACATTTTGTTTTTCCACCGTCATGCTTCCCTCCAAGACCTAGAGCTATCCCTGGGTGTTGAGCACCAACACCTAGAACTGAGCCAGTCAGTGTGGAGCACCAACACCTAGAACTGAGCCAGTCAGTGTGGAGCACCAACACCTAGAACTGAGCCAGTCAGTGTGGAGCACCAACACCTAGAACTGAGCCAGTCAGTGTCGAGCACCAACACCTAGAACTGAGCCAGTCAGTGTCGGGCACCAACACCTAGAACTGAGCCAGTCAGTGTCGGGCACCAACACCTAGAACTGAGCCAGTCAGTGTGGAGCACCAACACCTAGAACTGAGCCAGTCAGTGTCGGGCACCAACACCTAGAACT
>JACXGJ010013149.1:0-16765 GCA_016801105.1 Esox niger | reverse complement strand
GAGATAGATGGAGGATGAGGAGAAACGGGGGTCAGAGGTTTAGACGGGGAGATAGATGGTGGATGAGGAGAAACGGGGGTCAGAGGGTTAGACGGGGAGATAGATGGAGGATGAGGAGAAACGGGGGTCAGAGGGTTAGACGGGGAGATAGGAAGGGAAATCTGCATATGATTTTACTCTAACACCACCGCTAGATACCTAAGGGTGAAAAAGGTGTCTCTCTGTGCGTTAGTGAGTGCACACTTGTGTGTAGATGCGATGCAGAGAGGAGAGTATTTTTTACTTGCGATACAGTTCGATGTGAACCACAGCTGGAGCAATCTTCTCCACTACATCAGCGATGAAGTTGTATCTGTGCCGCAGACTGTCTGGGTTCTCCTGGCCTGGAAAATGTGGAAGCACTGGTAACGTACCATAGAATACATACAGGGAAACTAGGTCGGTGTTATATACTTCTGCCACAAGCCCTGAAATGGGAGCTCAACTTATACTTGGAAATATTTCTTGGGAGAAGAGAATTCTTTGGCCCCCTTGGACTAACAGAATTATAATCTAATACCGGGAAATCGGATGCTCTGTTTATTTTGTGTCATGATCAGAGCAGCTGAAGATGTTCTGATCTCCTCATTGAGCTTATACAATACAGGAAGTGACTTGAAAATGAACTTTCATGACCATAACACTTTATTTTACCTTACACAACCTCTAGTTACGGAACAGCTGCAGAGTGTGCAAAAACATCTGCAATTATGCCTTTTCCTTTGGTTAGTCATCTCTTTCCTTTGTGTCTGTCAGTCTAGTCAAAGAATATCTTTAGGCCTATACTCCATGTCCTGCCTCTAATAAATAGCACATTTCCACCTGAGCTCACCATCTGATGAAAGAGTTCTTTTATAACCCCTTTTTAATGTGGTTTGGTCTTATACAATCCAGACTAAAACCTATAATGTGTTGTTCATTTCCCCCCTTTTATCTAACTGTTATACAATTACAATGCACTGCAGATGGTCTGAACTTCGCTGGACTGAGCCCTTTCAATCACCTCAACCACAACAGCAGGAACATTCACACTGATCATTTGGTGGAAAACATCTAATGTTGCGATTTTCCTGAGTTGCTCCATATTTTATTTTAAGATCTGCTTGTTTGATGACAAATTGTCACCGTCTAAGATCTATCTATGATCCATCATGAAATGTATTTCAGCCTAGGAGAACACAAAGAGACAGAGGTGGAAATATTCACGACAACAGTATCATATTACGCTGTCTAAAAGGCTAAGGTTTTCACAGCTCGTCTTATTGGGCACCCATCTGCCAGTCACCGTGCGGAGGTGTGCCAAGGCATCCTATAGTAGTTGCCCTGCGTCTTCGATCGGCGTATTAGCCTCTGGCAACATTGGGTCCATCTAACAGGTTCTGACAGCTCCATGCTGTATTTTCATGTCACTAACATTATCCCAGTCTAGGGAGTTTCAGAGACCTCAAACAACCCAGAGCAGCTGCGGATTGTGGAATGCAATGGTTTGAGCACAGCAGGCTATGTGTCCCCTGAGGCTCCACCACTGTGACTAGTCATCTTTTATGAAATAATTATTCCATCTGTAGCGGAAAACAGTAACAGAGACAGATATAGAAGAGCGTCCGATCTACCAAACCTGAAAGAGCCATGCATATTGACACACTGAGGAAAATATCCTTTAATCCAATCTTATGAAAATATCTCAGTGTGTATAAATCATCTACCGATACCTGTAATATTTGAGTGCTAACTATATTTTTGTTAATCACTAAGAGCCACACCCTCTATTTGGATCAAAAGACTATTACCTGAAAAGACACAGGCAGTTTGGAACATGTTCAATAACAATGGAAATAGAAGTATTAATGCAGTATGTTAATTTGCCTCCCAACTAATGACACACATCATTCGGTTGAATTGAGTTGAATAAACCTATTTTTTGGATGCTAATCCAAGAGGAATCTCACAACATATACAACACACAAACATACAACACACACACATACAACACACAAACATACTACACACAAACATACAACACACAAACATACTACACACAAACATACAACACACAAACATACTACACACATACACACCAAATTCTAATTAAGTGAAGCAAACTCAGAAACAGACAATAATAGCTCTACCAAGACAAATATGAGTTTTTGTTCCTTGCAGACCTACTGAATATTGGGGGTGGCCTGTTTATATTTGACCACTGGCGGTTTCCTGTTGTGTCGGTAAATGACACAGATAACTGGCTTGGTTGGCCACCAGTGACCCTTTAATTTTTAAATCTTAGTAACAACAGAGAGAGACAGGCAGGCGGCAGGAGTCATTGTTTTGACCTGATTGTAGATATGGTCAGCTGTGTGGAATAGATCTACCCTGACCAGTTGTTTTTCGTTTCACTACCGCAAGTTATTCATTTGCTTTGCGTGATTGAGTCAATTGAAATTATTGGGAATTTACCAGGCGACAAAACTCCCCTTAACAGCAAATTCTCCTATGGTAAGTCAAGAATGACAGTGTTAGGTTTAACACTGGGCTGGTGTAAATGTACCTGGATCCACACTGTACATTGTTAAATTAACACAGTGCTTGCTAAAATTTACACTGAATGTGCAATTAACACTGAACATGTCACTTAACGTACAACAAAACATAATTCAGTATGCCTAACAATTGTGCCAATTAGGCCTAGTTTTACCAAATCAGGTTAAGTAGTGCTGCAAAATAGCATTAAATTCCCCCAAATTCCCAGGGAATCCTGGTTGAATGAATACAGGTTTTCCACTTTTTCCCTTGCATTACCAGGAATCTTTGGACCCTGATTCCAGGAAAACCTGAGAAAGATGGCCGAGTTAACAGAATTTTGGAACCATAACTGCAAGTCACATTGTGCTGGCTTACAAAGTCCTGTGGACTCCAGCCATACTTAAGATTTCCAACATTATAACATTATCCCCAACCTGAATTATTGTATCGTAAGGAAAATTGTGAGGAGACAACATAAACCATTTAAATCAGAACACCTATTTCAGGCAAACATCTAACTGATTAGATTAATTTAGCAAGTTGCATCAAATTAACCAGTCAATGTTAATGCAAAAACAATCGACGTGCAGTAGATCATGTTGGGAATATGAAAATGATGGGCATCGTTTTCTTGAGTACATTTAACTTCACAATCTCTTTTCCACAGTGTAAAACTGAAACCATCAGTCTTACACTCAACACTGGTTCATAACAACAAAAAAGTGGTTATATAACTCCAATAAGGGTTTAATTAATTTAACACTCAAAGATAATGTGAAATAAATGGTATAAATGTTATACTGGGAAATCAACCCTAGATAACTGTGTATGGAATATTTTATTTACATAACTGTGGCCAATTTGCTAGACTGGAATGTGTAGCAACAGCGCCTGTCAATCAATAAATAAATTAATCACCCACCCATTTTGACCAGCGTGTCCCTTTCTACCCCTGTGCATTTCAGTGAAGCATCCAATGGTATTCCCATGGAGCTGTAGACATCAGCGGTTTATTCGTTTTTCCATGATGCAGAAACTTCCCCTCTCCTTCTGAATGAACTGGGTGGCATTGGATGGCAGGCTCCCATTTAGTCTAGACCCCCTTTCCAACACACACACACACACACAAACACACTGACTTACACAAGCTTAACCATCCAATATTATGTTGGACCAGACTTTGTGTGTGTGTGTGTGTGTTTGTGGGTTTCCATAACTTACCACTAAACTAATGTTTACCATGCTGGGAGCTCTTTCAACCTTGGAGAAGACAAATCCTTTCACTTTTAAATGGTTAGGAAAACAAGCTGCTTCTGTGCAATATTTTACTTATTTAACTTAAGTTAAAAAAGTGAGAAGTATAGATTGGTCTGAAGCCTAAAATAAGGAAATTCACATGAGCATCAGAACGTAAATTCAATCCATGTCTTCCAAGGGTTTTCATCTTATATCATCAGCCTCATATCAACTTTGCCCACTCTTTTTTACAGTACTGCTTAAACTGTCATGACTTTCTTGCATGCATGGCCCATGTCAAGTCCCCCCATGGCATTTTGATAGGATTGAGGTCTGAGCTTTGACTCAGCCATTCCATTACCCTTGTTTTTTTCTTGAGCCATTCTCTTGTAGCTTTGCTTCTATGTCTTGGAACTTTGTCATGTTGCAAGTGCTGAGATTTCAGCTTCAGATTTTGGACCAATGGCTATATATTACCTAAGGAATTCTCTGGCACTGTACGGGATTCATGTTTTCATCAATAATAGCATGTTGGCTAGGTCGTAGGGTAGCAAAGCAGCCCCAAACCAAAATGCTACCTCTCCATAGTTAACTGTTGGTATGAGGTTCTTCTGTTTAACGGCTGCCATTGCAGCCAAACAACTCCTCCTCCACCTAATGCATCTGTCCAGAGCACATCTTCCAGCAGTTTTGGAGAGTGGTGTCTTGGTATTTTTTTGTTAAAGCAGGGACTTCTTAGAGACCCATGAGCAACAAAAATCTTTCTTCTGAGGGCCTCAGGTGGGTCTTTTGCAATGCATCTTAGCCAAAATCTAGAACATTTAAATGTTTGTAATTTATTAGGAGCAAATTATGTAAGGTCATACATTCATACATACATACATACAAAATCGGATAGATCTTTTGATCTAGTCATTATGTGTCACCACACACCCATACAGTAAAGACCACACCTCACCAGGTTTTTAGTCTTTATGGAAGGCTGGACCCACCTAAGTTACTCTGTAATGTTTCAGAGCACATACTTTTGGCATTATTTTTGTGATGTGAAGGTAGGGGTGTTTCTTCTGCACAAGGACAATATTTCATGTTTATATTGCATATATATTTTGTGTTAATTGCATAGATGATTTCAAAATATTCTTCTGTGCTGGTCGATTAATAAAAAAAAAACATTTATAATTATAAAGGATCTAAAATGATTCAGTCACTTTGAACCAGACTCCCATCTAAATCCCACTGAAAAACTGTATGGTGAGCTTTAGAGTCCACAGCAAAGACAAAAGAATCTGAAAGATGTGGAGAGGTTTTGCATGGATGAATGGGCTCATTTCCCTTGCTATGTGTTCTTCCACCTCATCAAACACTATAGGAGAATACTTGATTATATTGGCAAGGGAATACTGAATGCAATGGTGCCACTAATAATGTGATTGGCACGTTTTAGGAAAAAGTAAATATTGATCATGAGTGTGTTTGTTCTTTGAAAAACGTGTTTTCTTATCTCATATTTGTTTGTGTCAAAAAGTTGAAAAACGACAATAAAAATGATATAGTTTTTTCTAATACTTGCGGAGGCTTTTAACGGTTCTCAAGAGCACTGTATATTGGGGTTGACATCCATACAAACATCATATTCATATAAGTCAACATAATATGTAATATAATGATAAGAATATACCATAATGAGGACATTTATAACCTTTCCCCCATGGTATCTGCCCCCACAAGTTTCAATGACAATTACAATTTTTTGGGTCGAGGTCCATTAACCTCTTTACCCAATTTATGACTGCAGACTGTAGACATTTCAAAGAAGTTATACAATCCACTAACTCCATGAGGACCAGATGCTATGACATCATAGGTGGAAGCAACTCATGTAATGGGCTGGTGACTGGGAGACATTTCAAGTCATTGGAAAGGCTAAAACTCCCGAAAATCTCTATGCTTTGAGGGATCCTGTCCTCAATTATTTAGTGAAAGTTATTTTGGGCATAGTGAGGTAAAAAGCATATCAATGTAAGCAGGTCTGACATGAAAGTGGGAAAACAGTGTCCTATAATTAACATTTTATTCAGGGAGGGAGGGAGAAGGGACAAAGGAGCATGAGTTAAACACTCCAAAATGTTTAAAATGAAGGCAAAAGTAAGCAAACTTCAGTCTCAAAAGAAGTCTTTTTGAGTATCCTTTACTTTGAAACTGTGGGGGAGCCCCTATAATTACTTCAAGGTAAAATGTCAGAGGGTAACAAACTATTTATACCTGTCACTCAAAGAACAAATATGACCAACATACCCAGTCAAAACGTCTACTTCAAATAAGTAAAAAGGAGTTCCCCTACAGCTTCAAAGTGAAGAATACTTAATGGACCCTCTATGAACCTTTTCTATTTAAAGCATGAGTTGAGTTTTCACCATCCGGTGTTCAGTGGTCTGTCCACTAATCTGATATGGTTCAAGATAGATAAAAGAGGGGATCTACTGAAGCAATGGCTGACTACAAAATTCTTCAGGAGTGAATAGTGTGATCACAGCTGTGTGTGTCAGTGTTTTTTTATATACTTTCATCACATGTACCACGAGGCCAAGCATCACAACCACATCCCAGACTGAGAAAGCTGTGTTTATTTAGCACTGCATACATCAAGCGCCCCAGAAAGCCTGGTCTGATTTCAGCAAGTGATGACTTTGCGTTGAAATAATAAAATGTGACTTTGGGTAGGAAAGACCCTGACTCAAGGTGTATTAAACTGATGTACTGACGAGCTTGGGGCTAATGTTTGCAGTAAGCTTTGTGCCAACTCAGATCAAACCATACCATCTGCATGTGGAGCCCTGCCAGCCACTTCATAAAACACTGGAATGAAATGTCAATTTAAACAGCAAATAACAATGCAATAAAAAACATTACAACATTTCAAACCAGGCCAAATCACTGAATAACAGATATATTTTTTCTATTTGATCTACACACATTTTTTTATGCGAACATTGAATTTCATACAATCATATACAATCGTAGCACATACCTTGGCCGCAGGTTCCTCTTTGTATTAAGATGATAGGTGGCTGCTGCAGTTTCAAAGCGCGGTTACTCACTCTCTTCAGCTCACAGATGTTACGGTAGGACACCCCGTCACTTCCACACACCGGGTCCGAACCTTTGCAGACGCACACACCGGTTTTTCCACGTCGCCTAACTGTGGCGGACACTCCAATCCCGTCCGTTATAGAGCATTCCATGCCCTCGCCACACTCCGGGTCCCCTAGTCTACCCGTGCCGCCGCATGATTCTCCCTCTCCCGACGCACAGACAGGACAGCAGTCGCATTGGTCTAGGATGTCACCGGCCATGCAATCCGCAGAGATCGGGGGACACAGAGACTTGTCACATTTTTCAGGACAGCCGATGACATATCGTTTGGTCCTTGCCTCGCAAACAAATGGAACAAGGAGAACAGTTGCGCAAACGACTGACCAAAGCATTGTGAAATAAGCAATTTAAATGATCCCCTAAAAGTACGTTGCTGACGCTACAAACTTTAAGACCTTTGTAAAATAATATAGGCTATTTGTATCGTATCAGCATGAATAAATGTTACATAAATGCTTTGTTGTTCTACCACTATCTGACAACACAGAAGGCGCTGTAACCGCCTGTTATGCGCCAGAGTTTATAAAGGCAGCCGACACGTTGTAGCAACATAAACAAGACATTCGATTGGTGTGCTGTACTGACGTCGGATGCGGGGATGGCGCGGCCCACTCCTCCACCCAACCCTTTTCTGAAGCTGTATAAGACCATTTCAAACTGATCATAATGTTCTTAGAACAATACTTCATTCTGGTCAGTGAAGAAAATAATGTAAATGTAATGTTGCTCTTTTAGGGAAGGTCCTGTTGGTAGAGTGAGCGAGTGACGTTCGTCGTCCAAACACAGTCGGAGGAACCACCAAAACGGGCAACGGTTCAGAAAGGACCCGTGCACTGCTCAGGCTGAGCCCTACCTGTGTACCTCCCTGATACATTTAATAAAACCCCTTTTGGAACAACAGCATTTGTAATACCACAGACAAATTTTACCTTTATAACATACTTTGTTTACAACTAATTTAGATACTTGGCACTTGGCTTTCATTGTGCTGAGCCCAAGATTGCTTATGTTTAAATATTCGTAGAACATGCGTCCTTTTCAAATTTCACCGTGAATGATTCGGTCCTATACATTCCATTACTACACAGTGAGTTCAGTTCTCATACTGGTTCTGGGGTAGAGACCATAACATTAGGGTTGATGGTATGGGCCAAGGGATACGCCCCTCTTATCTACACTCTTGGGGGAGAGAGGGTCAGGATTGCGGCAGAGCTTTTGGGATTCTGCAGGGCTGAAACCAAGACTTGATTTTAAGAGCACCATAGCCTACGTCACTATTTTGGAATGCTCATTCATTCAATGGCATCCTACTGGAACCCAAAAGCAAATATGATCACTTCCATGTGCTGTTTAGAATGGATTGATTGAATACCCTAAAGTCAAATTGAATTTTAAATGACAGATGCACACAAAGTTCTTTGAAGAGTTTCTTGCCTACAATGCATCATTTCCATGGGTGCAGTGAGACTAAATCTATGTTTGTATCTGTTACCACCCTCATTGCCATAGAGACCCATAGAGTTTGAGTAGACCTGAGGGAAGCCTTTAGAATGACCTCAGGACTGACTACAAGGCAACAGAAACACCAAGATCTCTCTCTCTCTGTTTGTCTAAGAGTTGACAGCTACGTTGAATGTAGCATTATATCGGCGATGGCTGTGTTGGAGGACCTCTGGGAATGAGAACTCTGGCAATGAGAACACTAGGAATGTTTGGGAGTTGCGTTGATCACTTGTAGGAAGGGTCTCAGCAACCAAACCAAAAAGCTTTGTGAGCATTCATTGCAAATCCGGTCTGAATGATTACGACAGGGAAGAGACGTATGATCAAACACCTGTCAGAGGTGACTGAATGGGACCATCCAATAGGGCCCAGTTTTAGAGGACTCACAGTGTTGCTGGTCTTAGAACAGTTTTTCCCTCAGGCATGATTAGGGGTCATGAGAACCTCGGCATCTCATCAGAATTCATAATGCAAGTAATGCTGGACGAGTCACAGAGCTTGGAGGGTTTACGGGAAGCACCCTCCCTTCTGCCCTCTTCATCCCTTCCCCCAAATCAACTGAACCCATGTTTCCCAGCACATGTGAGTCACACCCGCTCACCCTTCGTTAACAGAGACACACTCCAAATTATGCATGAAACGATTGACATCCTGAATGCCAAAGCTCTGTTCCATCTGTAGCTAAGGGTTATCATCACTACTATCAGCAGAAACGTGATTTTAACTTATGTAATATCACTCATTGAGGTATGAAAATGTCCAACATGTCTTATATCATGCTCACAGTTGTGGGTCAGTGACAAAGTCTGGGTCGATGGCCGAATTGCAATCCTCTGTAATGTTATTACCGACTGCCAAAACGCCACACTAAAAAACACCAAGGCTTTGAGGTTGCTTGAGGATAACCCATCTTTCTGTCAGAACACACACTTCCATCCTGAATCGCAATGGTGGGGAAGAGACCTATCTGAGCTTTGCTCTGCCGTTTATCTTATTAGGTGCTGATGTGTTGTTGGCCCATTACATTAATTAAGAAGCTTAGAAGCTTCTAGCAAGTGCTGACAAAGTGCAGCTTTTCTAATGGATACAGCTCCCCAACACACACTCTAGAGAAACAAGTTCCATTTAGAACCATGTAGGGTTCTTCAATTTGTTCTGAACAGGAAAACCCTTTATGGTGCTAGGTAAAATTATTTGCAACTCTGTGACATGGTTCAACCTGAAACCATACTGCATATCAAGGCTGCTCAATCCCTGTCCTGGAGAGCTACCATCGTGTAGGGTTTCTCTCCAACCCAAATTTTGCAAATCTGATTCTAATAATGAGCTGGATGAAAAAGTCATGTTGGTCATAACTGGGGTTGGAGAGAAAACCCTACTGGATGAGAGATCTCCAGGACCAGGATTGAGTAGCCCTGCTGTATATGAAGGGTCCTGCCTATAACCCTCTAATAAAGCTTTCATCAATAATTTTTTTTACTATCTAAGTGTTCTTTATAAAAACTCATAGTTTACGGGACACATTCAGAACTATTACATCACATTAACCTGGCAGACTAAAGTCCAGTGTATTTAAGATGGCAGACAATGGGGCAGCCCCGTAAAGAGACCATTGGCCAGGCCTGGTAACATGAGACAGACACTTTACATGGCAGACGATGGACCTGGCACTCTAGGTAAAGTATGACCTCGACATGAAGCGCAGTCATTGGCAGGACCTCGGGCAGACCATGAAGGTTATGTTTACCACTGTTGTCGTGGTTATAGAGCTCTTCCAGCTGTTTTTGTTGTCCTTGATTCACAGAGGCCTCTGGTAGGACACTGTCATTATTGTTGACATCATTGCTCAGCAGCATATCCCTGGGTTGGGCCAGAACAGGACAGCCCTGATGTGTACAACTAGTCCTGACAGACAACAGTCAGAAGAACAGGCCAGGGATTAAAACGGACCTGCTTCTTACAGCCCTGACAGCCAGGGTCCTGGAATCAGTGGCCACAGACCCACTGTCTTCACAGTGCCATTATACTGTGGTGTGAAACATACCTGACTAGGCCCCTAGTTCCTCTGTCCTGACCAAGAACTTGGTCCTTGTGTAATGACACTGGCCTATCTAGAAGTCAGAATAATGCTGCATTCACATGCTATTGGACTCCAAATCTCCTGGATCACATTGGGGAATTTCCTTTGACTGACCCTCCAAGGGACAATGTGAAGTAGGAAACACTAAGACAGTGTTGTTTTCCTGATATGCAGTCACCACTAATGTTTTAACATTTCAACAAATCATTTTCTCTGATCATATAGGGAATTTGGAGCAAGTTAGTTCACCATATTGTTACAAAGTTAGCTTGTTAATGAAGCTTATACAGCTAGCTTATCATGATAGCTCAAATTTCAAAGGCGCCTTACGTAAGACATATTTTCAGTTCTGTTCCTATGAGCATGTGAAGCCTGCAAGTGGCTTTGAGTCCTTCATGTTTTTTGAGTGATTAAGTGCCATCTCTCGACTTCGGCATCATGCAAAACACTTTAAAATGGGAAAACATCTACAGTAGGCCCATTGTCCTGTCATTTGCCTTACTAATTTTTGTTGTTGTTGCCATGGGCAATTCAACCATGACCAACTCAGGTTGGCTACATTCTACCCCCACTGACCTTCACCCACAAGAGGCCATTGTCTTTGTTCCAGCACACCCAGACTAGAAATTTCCTCAATGCCTGCATAGCCAACAGGATTAGCTTAGTTCTGACCCTGTTCTACATGACCCCCTGACTCCAAACAAGACAGAATAGGCATTAGCTACCTGCGTAAAACCAGCCGTTCCTTATCTTAATTCCCAGGAGTACACACTGTTAACACCCTTCATATCCACCGCTCAGAGGCACACACTTGTGGTATCACATGTGGTAGGGTGTCATGCGACAACCTTCAAGGTAGCTAAACTGGTGGAGATAAATGCAATTACAATTGTAAGAACATTTTGTTCATGATTGAAATTAGAATTGACTTAGAGAAATCTAACTCTCAGAAATGAACCACTGCTGCCTCCCTGTGTTTAACACAGTAAAACTTTAAAATGCTCAAAAAAACAAAAACGTACAGAAATGAACCAATGCTGTCTGCCAGTGTTTGAGTTAACACACTAAAACTTTAGAATGCACACAGGAAAACTTAAAGACTTTAAAATGATCACACAAATTAACCACTGCTGCCTCCTTGTGTTTGAATTAACACAGTAAAACTTAACGCTCAAAGAAAAACTTGGACTGGCACTGGTTAGCTACTACTATAAAACTAAAATAATTAGCTAAATATGCATTATCACCATATATGAGCAATATCATTTTATGTTATTAGTAGCCCACTGCCAGACAAAACAGCTTGTTTAGGAAATTCAGTTCAAATACACTCACTAGGCCTTTGATGGGCATCAGCAACCACAAAACCTCTTGAAGCGGGCTTTTTGACACAACATCCAGCGGACCGTGTCACTTCACCAGTGAAACCGATGGGACCGTACCTTTGATTCTTGTGGTGTTCATTTAGTGGTCTTATTTGTGTTGTTAGTTCTGACCAAGTAAGCACGTCAGAATCACCTATAATCAACAAGTACATGTACACATACCAAGACTTGTCAGGGCCAATGTGCTGCTAGTGGTAGAATACATACAGCAGCATGATAAATTCTATTTAAACTTAACATCCCATGGAGGCCAAGTTTGTCCAGTCTCTTTTTGACAGTTGACACCTGCTTTTAAACATGACTGCAGATCCTTTGACGTTCACCTAGGGTTCTTTGAGACTTGTATGAACATATTGTGATCAGCTCCTGAGCATGATGTGTCGGGAAACCTAGTCCAATGTAGATTGCCAGTAGTCTGGAATATTCTCTGTACGTAGATGATCCGTTGACAGTGGAATCGCATACTTCAAATTGTTTGGAAATGGCTTGGTAACATTGTGATAGGCATCAATAATCTTTCCCCTCAAAGCCTCATATACAGTGACTTTTTGTTAACACACACCCATTGTTAAAGTGGGTTACCTTTATCAATGAATGCAGTTGGAATAAAGATTAATAACTAGGTGTTCAAACAAGTAAAAAGACATGTTTTGTTGGCATTCTCATTGTGATTTTGGAAAAAAATGTAAATCTTGATGAAAACCAGAATCCAAAGTGTTGTTTTACTGTTAACTCGTTGTCCTGAAATAGTTTCATATGAGGAGAGCAAATCCAAGCTTGAAGAAAAATAATTGCGCAATCACCTACACAACATTATGGCAGCTGGCAGCGTGCAAGTCCTTTCATGTTTGTGGACTTTAGAGGGAGGGACCTTTTGGTTTTTAGCAAGCACGTCCAATCAAAAACATCTAAGTGTTTTCTAATGATGCATTACAAATGTCCGTTTGAGTCAGTGCCAGGAATTAAAACCTGAACCCTGTAATGGAGAGGTCTGAGTGGACAGGGCTCCCCCAACAGGAGGAGCAGTTCCATCTTGTTGTGGTGGTAGGCTGACATTCAAGCAGAAACATCGACAAGGAACGCAAAAATTAATTTTCATAATAAAAATTATCCCAGTCCTATGGCAAAATGAGTAGAATTAGAAATGTATGAGTTTAAATATTCTGAAGCAGTTGAAGAGATATTCATAAGGACATAAAAAGACACATGCAAAAAGTGAAGGTGCAGTTGGAATACAAGATAGTATTCCATGAAAAACCACAGCAAAGATGTGAAATACATGTGCTGTTAATATAATTAGAATATCATAAAAAAAAAAATTTATTTCAGTAATTCCATTCAAAAAGTGAAACTTGCATAATGTATACAGACATTCCACACAGACTGATATATTTCAAGTGTTCATTCCTTTTAATTTTGATGATTATAACTGACAACTAATGAAAACCCCAATATCAGTATCTCAGAAAATTTGAATATTACTTAAGACCAATACAAAAAAATATTTTTCGAAATGTTGGCCAACTGCAAAGTATGAACATGAAAAGTATGAGCATGTACAGCCCTCAATACTTTGTTGGGGCCCCTTTTGCCTGAATTACTGCAGCAATGCGGTGTGGCATGGAGTCTGTGGCACTGCTCAGGTGTTATGAGAGCCCAGGTTGCTCTGATAGTAGCCTTCAGCTCTTCTGCATTGTTGGATCTGGCATATCGCATCTTCCTCTTCACAATACCCCATAGATTTTCTATAGGGTTAAGGTCAGGCCAGTTTGCTGGCCAATTAAGAACAGGGACACCATGGTCCGTAAACTAGGTACTGGTAGCTTTGGCACAGTGCACAGTTGCCAAGTCCTGTGGGAAAATGAAATCTGGCATCTCCATAAAGTTGGTCAGCAGCAGAAAGCATTAAGGGCTCTAAAACTTCCTGGTAGATGGCTGCGTTGATCTTGGGCCTCAGAAAACACAGTGGACCAACACCAGCAGAGATGACATGGCAACCCAAACCATCACTGACTGTGGAAACTTTACACTGGACTTCGAACAACGTGGATTCTGAGCCTCCTCTCTTCCTCCAGACTCTGGGACCTTGATTTCCGAAGGAAATGCAAAATTTACTTTCATCAGAGAACATAACTTTGGACCACTCAGCAGCAGTCCAGTCCTTTGTCTTTAGCCCAAGCGAGACGCTTCTGACGCTGTGTCTTGTTCAAGAATGGCTTGACCCAAGGAATGCGACAGCTGAAACCCATGTCTTGCATACATCTGTGCGTGGTGGTTCTTAAAGCACTGACTCCAGCTGCAGTCCACTCTTTGTGAATCACCCCCACATTTTTGAATGTGTTTTGTTTCACAATCCTCTCCAGGGTGTTTATCCCTATTGCTTGTACACTTTTTACTACCACATCTTTTCCTTCCCTTCACATCTCTATTTATGTGCTTGGACACAGAGCTCTGTGAACAGCCGGGCTCTTTAGCAATGACCTTTTGTGTCTTGCCCTCCTTGTGCAAGGTGTCAATGGTCGTCTTTTGGACAGCTATCAAGTCAGCAGTCTTCCCCATGATTGTGTAGCCTACAGAACGAGACAGAGACCATTTAAAGGCCTTTGCAGGTGTTTTGAGTTAATTAGCTGATTAGAGTGTGGCACCAGGTGTCTTCAATAGTTGTCAGTTATAAATCATCAAAATTAAAAGGAATGAACACTTGAACTATATCAGTCTGTGTGGAATGACTGTATACACTGAGTATCACTGTTTGAATGGAATTACTGAAATAAATCAACTTTTTGATGACATTCTAATTATGTGACCTGCACATTAGGTATAGTGTAAAAAGCCCTATGGCAAACAGTTAAGAATTCAATGAAATTACAATTCAAATAGAAAAAGGCAATTACACATTAAGAGATAAGAGACAAGAGCCAGAAAGACTCGATGCAGCCGTGACTATGCAGATGACTATGATTTCCACCGAAACCACAGTGCATTGTTGAGAAGATTTTCTACACAGTTTTAATAATGATATAAGCACTTCACAATCTCAGTTAATCTCCTAACTGGTCTCATGTTGCAATAGAGGAGAACTAGCAAGGCCAACAGATGGCAGTGGAATTCTGCTCTCCAGTCCTTACCTACCATCTTCAATAATGCAGCACCAGAAAATTCCAGAACTTAAACACTGGGTTACACCAGTGTTTAAGTTAAGATCAGACAGAGTGAATGCAGAACTGAAAGTATGTTACATGCATAGTCAACACACAATTGAATTCATTGATTTATTTTCAAACTCCACTTAATAAATAATGTACATGACTCAGAACATCAGGTACACAATTAAAAGGGTCAAAATAGCTTCTTGTCTTTTTTAAACTCTATAGAAAGAGTGCAGGCACTTTAGCAGCTATACAGAAGAAGTTGTGCAACACAGTAACAACAGGTTACAGGGAGAGGTGAAATCAGATTTCAAAGTCAAACCCTCTTTCTGTCCTCCAGTCATCCACCATATTGGCAATGCAGACACAGTATGGCTCTGGGCGGGCACGCACGCACGCACGCACGCACGCACGCACGCACGCACGCACGCACGGATAACAGCATTGGAATGCAGTATATTAGTTGTAAAGTACAAATTTGACCACACAAAGGAAAACCCATAAAACAGGTCTAGGAAAACCGGCAGCCCATCTGCCCACAGAGTTCACGAACTGCCAGTAGAAAGACCTTACCCACAGGTCTCCATATATAGGTGTGAATAGATGTGGTGTCCATGTACACATCTGACCTCCAAAGGGAGAAGTCTACAGACAAACGCATGCTAACATTGGCAGGCACAGAATATTAGACAGTGCAAGACTTCATTTGGCAAAACACTTGCAACAGCGCGCGCACGTGTGTGT
The DNA here is from genome assembly GCA_016801105.1 of Esox niger. Taxonomy (NCBI): domain Eukaryota; kingdom Metazoa; phylum Chordata; class Actinopteri; order Esociformes; family Esocidae; genus Esox; species Esox niger. Next base: position 953 of record JACXGJ010013149.1, on the reverse strand, counting down.
GTGTGTGTGTGTGTGTGTGTGTGTGTGTGTGTGCGCACAAGTGCGTGTTTTAGGTCTAACTATACTCATGGGGACCAAATGTCCCAATGAATATAGGAAAACCAGAAACATTTTTGACTCATCGGGACCTTTTGCCAGTCCCCATGAGGCAAAAGTCAATTTCTGGCTCAGGGATTAGGGTCAAACTTACAGTTCATTTTAAAGTTTAGACATAAATGTTACTTTGAGGTTCAGTTTAAATTAAGGTTAAGATTAGGGCAAGGGAGCATGCAACTTTATTTTCTGGTCCCAATGAGGTTAGCCGTTCAAACGTGTGTGTGTGTGTGTGTGTGTGTGTGTGTGTCAATAAACAAGAAAAAAATTAAGTCTTGCATATAAAAGAATTTATACTAGTATATTATAAACCAAGCATAGAATCTGAATGATGCCAATCTAAGGATAACTATAACCATACATAAGACCAGTATCTCTCCAAAAGCAACTGAATAAACAGTTTTTATCTGATTAAAGGCTAAAGATATAAGGATTGGGTTGCATGTTTCATTAGGTGCAACATGCTTTGGATAAGGGAAAAAAGATTGGCTTAAAAGCAAATACATTAGACATCCATAACATGCATCCAAATGTACATTTTTATCAGTGAGGTTGCTTCACTGTCAACAGTTAGTTCCAATTCATCAATAAAACGATCAATAAAATATGTCCCTCTTTAAATTACTCCATCAACCATGACAGCATAACATGTGACATCAGGGAGGATCAGGAAAGGCGGAGACATCATGAGGAAAGTGATTAGTGAGTTTCTCAGCAGAGTTTGAAACCAGTCCCAAGATGATGTTCAGGGGTCATACCAGAGAGAGGAGAGCGCAGGGCAGAGAGAGAGAGAGGAGAGAGGAGAGCGCAGGGCAGAGAGAGAGAGAGGAGAGAGGAGAGCGCAGGGCAGAGAGAGAGAG